>NEWO01000452.1:500558-530033 GCA_003013225.1 Phalaenopsis aphrodite | reverse complement strand
CCCTGTGGGATCGATATCCAGGACTTCATTAGAGCCCTATATTACTTGAGCGATACATATACTTGCGTTGATAAGTGTGACTTTGCAATTATTAAATATTTTATACACTTCTTTATCAAATTTATAATTGCTGTCAAATTTTTAGCGCTGTTGTCGGGGACATAAATCTTCTAGCAGCAATATCAAATTCTTGTATTTTTGAGCATATATAAAGTCGTTGTCAGCGTGGGACCTCTAGCGCTTACGCGCGGCCTTCTTTGCTTAACCGGTGCGTAAGTGCCGGATTTGACGCTTAGGCGCCAAAATACTTTTGCTCATTTTTCACCTATTTGCTCCAAATTTGATCTTTTTTCACTCATTTAAGAAATTTTCACCTTTTTACCTGTTCCAGAAAGAAAAACACAAAAATACCTTCTGTTAAAACGCAATATCTCAAAAATAGGTATAAAAATATGTCTAAAAAACACTGTATATTTTAGGCTTATCAGTTTCTCAAGGCCACTAGGGGGTTGAAGCAAGGAGACCCCCTCTCCCCAATAATATTCATCCGAGTCTTGGACTATCTTTCCAAATGGCTTGACACACCTTGCCACGGGAAGAGCTACAATATGTACGATCATAAATCTAATTTGGATATTAGTCACTTGATCTATGCTGATGATATCATCATTTTCTCTAGAACCAACATGGTTACTGCCAAGAATTTGCATGCATGCTTACAGAAGTTTCAACATGCAAGAGGGCTCATGGTAAACAAAGACAAATGCCAAGTGCTCTTTAACAAAAAAGGTTTCCTCCTCTTGTAGGCATTGGGTTATCGATTTAACTGGTTTCACTCCTTTGCTTTCCCCTTTTAAATATCTAGGGGTACAATTAAGTAAGGGAAGAACCAAATTAACCCACTTTGATGAAATTGTTGACAAAACTCATTCCACTTTACAATGCTGGACTAATTCCTTCCTTTCCAGCAGAATAAATTTATTGAAGAGCATTCTCACCACCTTCCCTATGTATATTCTACAAGTGGCAGTGATAAAGAAAAGCACTAAGCTGCAATTGGAGACAATCTTCAATAGATTTCTCTGGACTGGTCAGAGAAAGTAGATGATTTGGGTTAGTTGGTAGAAAGTGGCTATACCTTTTTTAGTAAGAGGGCTGAGTTTTAAGGGGCTTGAGCAGCTACAAGAAATCAACATGTGTAGACTGTGGATTAAATTCAGACAACAAGACACTCTGGGCAAAATTCATGTTTGCTAAATATTGCAGATTTGACCATTCTAATTTGGTTTCCAGAAGGCTGGGAGATTCCAGAGCTTGGAGCAACATATTGAAGGTGAGGGAAACTGCTGAAGATATTTATATATGGGAGTTAGGTCATGGAAATATCAATTTTTGGCTTGACAGCTGGTTCCCAGATGATTTTTTTTTATCCTTTGCTTGGTATTCCTGACATGAATCGTATGGTGAAAGACTGTTGGGTGGGGAACTCTTGGTAAGAAGACTTTATCCATACCTTACTGACTGACATCTCAGTAAATAAGGTAACCAAGATTCAATTTGACAGAAATAAGAAAGAAAAATTGGTTATAACCTCCTGCTCCAATCAAAGTCTGACCAAAGTCATCTATGATAAGTTATACCATTGGGCTAAGGTGCCATGGGGAGAGTGCTTGTGGAACAAATGTCTAACTCCTTCTATGTCTTTCTTTTCTTGGAGAGTGCTCAATGCTTTACTTCCAAAAGATGATATACTGAAACCTAAGGGGTTGAGAGGCCCTTCTATGTGTCATTTGTGTAGAAAGGATATGGAGTCAGCCCATCACTTATTCTTTACCTTTGAGTTCTCCAAACAAGTGTGGAAGGCCCTGCAATCACACTTTCAAATTAACACCATCAACATGGGGTGGGCTAGCCTGAGTGATTGTTGGGGTGTCTGGAAAGGATTGAAGTTGGGTCTCATCCCCTTTATCATTGCGTGGTTTGTTTGGGCTGCAAGAAATCAGCCAAAACATGAGGACATTGCTGCTGCTATTGGAAAGGTAGTGGCAAACTGTTTGGCTTACATTAGAAAATTGACTAAATGGAAAAGCTTCCCAAACATCCTAAATATTTGTAAAACAGCTGAACAGAAAAGTTTTAAAGTCATAAAGGTAGTGTAGAAAAAACCCTTGTTTCCTTTCATCAAAATCAGCACTGCTGGACGCTTCTCTCCAAAGAAAGCTGGTATAGGAGGAGTCTTCAGGGATCATAAAGGAAATTTCTTGCTTTATTTTCAATCACCAATTATGGCAGAGGATGCTATGGAAGCTGAAACAATTGCTTTATTTTGGGCTCTTAAGATGGCTACACTGAACAAATGGACAGTCTTACAATTTGAATTGGACTCTTCTCAGCTTGTGGACTACATGACAGGAAAATACACTCTTCCTTGGCACATACAGCAGTGGATCACCCAGATACAATAGTTACTCATGGAGACAAGGGTTTATTTCTCTTTTATATAGAGGGAAGTAAACAGACTAGCAAATTTCTTAGCTATCAATGGAGTTGAATCTAAAATGGTCACTGTTTCCACCTATCGTTCTTTTCCCTTGTTTTTTTGCTTCAGGGAGACAACTTCAATGCCCCCCCCACCTTAGACTTGTAACCTCTTTTTGAGATTTAATAGAACTCTACTTTTGCTCTCTATCTCTCTCTCTCTCTCTCTGTATATATATATATATATATATATATATATATATATATATATATATATATATATATATATATATATATATATATATATATATATATATATATATATATATATATATATATATATATATATATACATACATATATACATACATACATACATACATACATACATACATACATACATACATACATACATACATACATACATATATATATGTATATAAGACCTGTAAACTATGAAGTTGGCAAAATCAAATATATTTGAGATCATAAGACACATATTATAAAACATCTATAATTTATATGTTAGATTGAAAGACCATTGGAGAACATTATTATATCTCAATAAACATATAATCAAATAAATAACTATCTAGATTTAAACTTAAATTGAAGCAAAAAATGGTCATATCATATCTGAAGAGAGATTGCTATATTGATTAACTCATATAAGAGAGTCCCCTAAAGTATCTTTTTAGATGTCACTATCATATTTGATTACGATGAATAAAGAAAAAGGATATTTAGTTGATCAATCATTAGATTTGAAGTATATTTACTCTTTTTTTAATGCTTGTATTTAATGCTTTAAAAGTACATGTCATCTAATGCTAAGTAAAATGTAATAATCTTAGATATATAATATGAAAGTGCTTTATTCATGGCAACGAAGCAAGGAGTTAACACTCAAATGCACTCAATAGCATTTGTAGTAAGTAATTGAAAAGTGCTTTATAAATTTACTTCATGACTAAAGTGAGTGAGCCAATGGACATGGTAGGAAACTTAATTTATATTTCTAATAAACATAATAATATCACTGATATTTTATCTATCTTTTTTTTTCTAAAAAATATAAGGTGAAGTTGTACCCATCATATCTTGATGAATATTATGGTAAAGTTTAGAACTTATAGTTTTATGTTGAATAAATTTTAACTTATTAAGTTTATAAAAAAAATTGTTTGGAACTCTAACAAAGTTTAGGTTAATAGCCTAGCCATAACTTCTTATTTAGATAATGAAGTTGGCTATGAATAATGGTTTTATACATTCTTCTATGGTAGTTAATATAACTTTATGAAAATTAATATTTTAGAGAGCTTCCATAATTTTATCAAGTGTATAGTTCTATGATGGATGCGACATATTAGCAAACGCAAACATTATGAAAAATAAATTAAAAACTTTTTATTGAAGAAGCTTCTGAATAGGTCAACATTTGAATGTCTGTACCATTATTCAATTTGAACTATTGGCCTCTCCGGTCAACACACACTAACAACATTTTAAGATTTGTGTGTTAGGTATTATATCATATGTTCAAGTTTTATATATAAGAAGTATGGATTACATTGTAAAAATATATATTCAATAAAAAATTAGGATACTTAGAAATTTCGGATGAAGGAACAAAGAGTTATGATACAATCCCCATACAAAGAGTAGATATTTAAAGAAAATAAAAGGGCTTGAATGAGGAAAAAAATGTAGTGTAACAGAGATGAAGCCAATGCAGATCAAATATATCAATGTCGATAAAATAATTTAATATAGTAACTTATAGGATAAATCACCCACATCTTTCATAATATTGGTTTCTTATACTGTTCCAATATTATAATTATATTTGATGTAAAAATGAATAATAGTTATTGAATTGTTGAAGGAGTGCTTTAATTCAAGTCAATTCTTGAAGAAATATGAATAATTAATTAAACTCAACGGTGTAATGTGTATCAACCGAGTACCAAAATTTGAATAAAGTTTGAGCTTGGTTCAAATAAGTTTTGAACCAACATAAATCTGTTTGAATCATGGTCAAAATATGTTCAATCTAGATTTGAAATTTATTTGAACCAAATTCAAACATGGCTTGAGTTTTTTCAAAGTGAATTATTTTAAACACAACTTCGAATTGCGCTTAAATTATTTGAACTCTTGATTCAGAGGTTGCCCAACTTATTTCAATCAAGAGCTTGAACTACCAAGTTAAAACTTTGTTCAAATACAAATTATTTTGGGCCAATTTCCCTCATATCATACATCAAATAACAATCAAGTGTTAGAAGTAAGAGTGTTTTAGTGCTGTACAAAATTTTAGTATATTTAAAACAAAAAGAAACAAATAGAAAAGTATCCTTGGCTAACTTCTATTATTATAAGACATTTAAATTCAATTTTTCTTTTTCAAAATTATATGCAATGTTATTAATTTTTATTAAATATCTTTCAAATTTATTTTGTTTTATTTCATTTTTACGTCCAATGTTTGAAGGTATTTACATTCATACCACAAAATTTTTATATATTTAAAATGTAACAACTAAACTTCCATATATACATGTGTAACTTATCTCGGCAACAACGTCAAAAGTATGACAATCAATGTATTTTTTTTTAATGAGACATTTTTCATATATAGATTTTTAACAAAAATAATTTATAAATAAAAATATTTTAAGAACTAGATCTATAAATGCATATGAATTATGTGTATATGTCAATGTGCGTGTGCGTGCGTGAAATCTCGCTCTCTCTCTCTCTCTCTCTCTCTCTCTCTCTCTCTCTCTCTCTTAACTAGGGGTATAACCGAAATTTTGATGGTGGAATGGGTTATAGTTGTATGCATGCTTATTTCTTGGGAACGTTTAAAGGAAAGTTTGACCTTCTCTGCGGACAGCCACGAAGTGGTGCGAGACGGTAGAAAATTTGCGAGTCTAAGAAGGAACTACGTAGTCCTCTTCCTTCGCTCTTGCTCTTCTCTTCCCCCTTGCTTCTCTCCTATCTGCTCCGCGTTATTTCTCTACTGCCGGCCTCATGGCAGGTCGCTATGATCCAAATCCCTTCGACGAAGAGGAGGTTAACCCCTTTGCGGTGAGTACCACGCCCCTTGGTTTTTCTGATTTTTACTTTGTTCAACCCGAGGGTGTCAAATCTAAAATTTTTCGAGGAATTCGATCATCTATTGGATCTGTATTTTTTTTATTTTTATTTTTTTGCCTTTTTGATTGATTGATGCCAATTGGTTCGCTATTTTTTCCAGAGGAACTTAATCGGAGAACTTGCAATATATTTTAGGAAATTTTTTATTGGGATAATAGTCACTGGGTTGTTGGAGTTCACCTGGAGCAGTTTTGAATCCTAGAATAGTTTCTTGATAAGATGTTACTTCATATGTTATTTTTGTTCATTGGTTCCATTAAGTTTCAGGAATTCTTTTAAACTGGAGCTTCGATGTGAGAGTGATGGAGACTGTTTGTTGATGGATTTGGGGTGAAAAGATATTGTAGATGACCACTTAATGAATCTAGATCAGCTTTGGTATAATGATAGAAGTTTATTAACTCCTTTGGTGTTCCTAGTTTCTTTGCAATTATTTTGTTTGCAGCCAAGTGAACAATAATTTTTTGGTTAGATTCTGCTTATGATTTTTCTGGAGATTTATGATATTTGGATATGTTTTACTTTAGATCTAGTAAATTAGCTAGCTTTGGGATGTAGTAGTTTGAACAGTAGCTCGATTAATTTCTGTCGGGGATGGGAGGAAAATTTATTTTATTTTACAAGGTGAAGATAAGTTCAAAAGTGGCTTGTGAAGCAGATAGTGCTTGTTGCTCATGTGATTTGTTGGTGTAAAGATGCAAGCTATCCCGTTTCTCTCTACCTTCTTTTTCACTATCTTCATTTTCTTTCATTCAACTTTGGTTTGCATTCTGAAGTCTAAATTTGGAGCAACCTATTTAATGATGTACTTATCCAATCCTGTTTTAGCATATGATATTTTACATGTTATTCAAGATTCTAATGCTTTTATACCATTTTTGATGTTCTAATTTGTCTATGCTTCCACTTGAAATTTGGCTACTTTGAATTTTCCGCTTATCTTTATTTAACATGAGAGAGTAAACTGGGATAAAGTAATTGCAATTTTCAATCTGGGTGGAACACCAACTTAATGGTTATAAAATGTGAATTTATTTATTTATGGGCGGAGATAAGTTATAAGAAGTTTTATTTTCCTTCAATAAACTTTTTTGAAGGCATCAATCTATAATATTTACGGTACTCTAAAAAGGTTATTTCATAGTTCAAAATATTTACTCCAGTTAGAGGCTACATAACTAGGGCATGAAATCTAGGAAACTTTTTTAACATCTCCTTATGTAGTATTTAGGTAAATAAGGCCATTTTATTTGTTATCTTGAGCTGATACTAAACATTCCCAGAAGCATATTTTTGCAATAATTTAACGGTGCATAAAGTTGGGATTCAGAGGAAAGTTTGAAACTCTTCATTTTAAGAAGATAAAAAACTAGGATCTTTGTACTTCTAGGTGGGTGCTTTTGTAATGATATGAAGTTAATGAATGCTTACCAATTTGATGTTGCCATGGAAATATGATCAATCATCATGCTCTTAAATTGTGAAATTGAATCTCGCCATCTACATTGGGCATTATGACAAGTTGGAAGAGTTCCGGGAAATCCTTTCATATTTGATCCCAACATGATATATTTGAGAGTTAGATGACTTTTCTTTTCAACATTGTTCTTCCACCAATAGGAGCGAAAATCAGTTTCTAGTGAAGAAATTAAGTGCTTCACCTATTTCCATATAGAAACTAGTTATTCTTTATGCATTTGATGTTTGCAAAGAAGTTTACTCGTACGAAAAATAGTGTAGTAGAACAAATTTTATGCATTTGCATATATTGGGAAATAACTTCTAGAATTAAGGTTGGGTTTTTAAAGTTGAGAAGTGCTTTAAGAGAACTATGTGATAAGAGGATATCATTAGTACCTAAAAGGTAAAGCTTATAAAACTACAAATAGGTTAGTCATATTATATGGATCTAACTGGTGGAGACTACAAAAGTCATTTAATAGTGCTAAAAATGAGAATAATAAATAGATTTTGCAAAGCTGGGAAGCATAAATTAAGTATTGAATATATTAGAGCAAATTTTATACATTTGCATATATTGGGAAATTGATAGGGAAATAACTTCTAGAATTAAGGTTGGGTTTTTAAAGTTGAGAAGTGCTTTAGGAGAACTATGTGATAAGAGGATATCATTAGTACTTAAAAGGTAAAGCTTATAAAACTACAAATAGTTTAGTCATATTTTATGGATCTAACTGGTGGAGACTAAAAAAGTCATTTAATAGTGTTAAAAATGAGAATAATAAATAGATTTTGCAAAACTGGGAAGCATAAATTAAGTAGTGAATATATTAGAGGGATGGTTAGAGTGATATCTCTTGAAGATAGGTTGCTGAAAATTAATTTAGTTGTGTTTTGGCAATTTGCTACAAATGATGGTCAATGCTCCAATTTGATGGAAGGAAAAAGTTTGAATTGAAGGATTAGAAAGGAAAATGAGTAGACCTTAGTTAATATGGATAGAAGTTAATCAAAATGGTTTATGTAGAACACGTTTAACACTTTAGGCAACGGTCAATAGTAAGGAATTAAAATGAGGATTGGTGAAGTCACCTCAAAATCGTTGGGATAAGGTTAATGATGATGCACCTATACCATGCAACAATAAATAAGATAGACGCTTTTAGAATTATGCTATTCCTATTTCTTTGTTGCATCTGTCATTCTAAATTTATCTCCATTGTAAATAATAGCCATGGTTGAGTAAAAGTATGGCTTGCTTTCAGTTGAACATGTTATGCCACACTTGACCTTTTACTTTTCATTTTCCTCAAGTTTTACTTATATATGTTTCTTCCTTTGTTTTTAATTTTTTCTAATACTGCAGAACACAAGTGCCGTTCCCCCTGCAGCTAATTCTAGGCTTTCACCTCTTCCTCATGAACCTGCTGGTTTTTTCAATGTCCGTGGTGCTACAGTTGATATTCCACTTGATTCCAATATGGTAAGTGATGATTCCAATTTTCCAACTAATAAATAACATCATAAATGACAAATTTTCTTTTGTTTTCTTTTTATTTTGGAAAATTACTTTACTTGAGATTGTCACTAATACATTTGAGATTAGACTACTTGGTGCTGGCAGATGATTTTCCTTCTTACAGTTTAGTGACTAACAGTTATATAATTATTCAATTCCTTATCTTCCCACTTCTTCAAACCCTCCTGCACTTGTGGCAAACAGACCCACAAGTACCTTGTTCCAAAACTAAAAGAGCTAAAATGGAAAAGAAAAGAAATAGGATGAAGAAACTGAAACGGTGGGCATATTTTGTAGATAAGAAGGGCATGTGGTGATGAGAGGTGAATAAAACTTAGTTGTTCTTATATTTCTAATGTAGGATTCCAGAAAGAAGGAAAAAGAACTTCAAGCAAAGGAAGCTGAATTGAGGAGGAGGGAGCAGGTAATTTTCAGTTAGTTTTTATTTTTTTATGCTAATCATTTGGATTGTGCATTTTTTAGTATGTCCTATGCAATTTTTAGACAAGTGTTTCTAGGTTTTCATTTCAGAATGATGTACAAATTTCACATTACCTATTCCTGAGTTGCTGAAATATTTTTTTTTCTATATATCTAACTTGAGTATGATAGATAGAACATGAAATGTAGTGGGCTTGGGGAATAATACTTGGTTGGATTTTTTTTTAGCATAATGTCTATCTGATTCTGAGAAGAATGTAGTTCAGTTTTTTTGCAAATGATTTAGATGTGATGTCCTATTACACTGTTTTAAGTGGAACGATTGCTGGGGAAATATGGGCTAATCATCACAGATCAAGTGGGGAGTCATCCCTATCGGAAACTTTAATGCTTTTTGCATGTTCTTTGGTTATACATGAATTTTTGACTTCGATCTATTCTCGAGTTTTTATACTATATCCGAGATGCTGCAATGAGTGATTGAGGTTATCTTATCTTACAAATTAAAGCACTCACGCCCCTATTGTTTATTTGCCTATTTGCAATTTATGTCTCATTTGGAATATCAAATTTGCTTCTTTTTGCCTAAGCAATTCATGCTTTGGAACATAATTATTTAATAATAACAATTAACATGCATTTTATTACTTTCTTAGCTCTTATCTCTCCATCTACTTTCTTAACCCCACATTTTATTTCATATGACCCGGTTTTTGTCATGTAATTCTAGTTTAGGACCACTTTATAGGAATGGAATTGAGTCGAATTTTATTGAGTCATGATTGACTATAATTCAAAATGTTAAGTTAATATGATTTCAATTTGATTCAAAATTAAATGACCATTTTTTATTCGAAATTAGTTGATTTAAAAATCAAAATAAACTCGAAAACATTTTTGTAGGCTTGAAAGTGGATTATTTGCTAATCAAGCTCTATTTTAAACGGGCTTCCATCAGTTCTTGTTTTATCCAACCACTAAAAAAAATAACTATATTTAAATTTTCTCCAAGTTTTATTATTGAGCAAAGGTGTAAAAAACAATTTACTAAAATAATTGAAGCCAATATAAAATTTAGCAAGTTTGATTACATGGTTTCCCTTAAAAAAATGAAATTAAGAACTTAAAATTAAGTTTTTTGAAGCGCAACCCAGTGGACTATAGATCCAAACTCTTAAACCTAATTTTAGCCCACTTAAATAAAATCTTGATTCAACAAGTCTAAAAAATAACATTAAACAATAATGCATGAATCCAATTAGCATTATTATTCAACAGATTAATACAACTTTAGATATATATTTATTGGCGATATATGTTTACAATAGATAAAAATAATCACACTAAATATTATAGAAAATTGTAGATCAATCAATCCTGTAGTTCTCTATCAAAGAGATTTATCAAATTGAAAATTTAAAAATTAAGATTATTCCATCTTTATTATGTAATTTATTCTCTTAAATGAGAAATTTGACACTTTTATTTTATTTCCATTCTGTCATTTGTATTTTTTTTGCCTATATATAGGTTTCAATTGTACCGTCAATTAAACTTAATTTTTATTCTTTTTTGTAAAGAACAAGAGCACCAATTATGAACTAGAAAAAAGTGTAAAAGCAAATCAACTTAAAAACGCTGGTTGCAAACATATTAGCGGGGGAATATTCCTTCGCTAAGGTTTGTGGCGTGGATTTTGTGGCCGCATTTGTCGGTCGTTAGTATGTAGTGATGGAGAACTATCAGATGCAATATTTAATGACTGATTTTGCGTCAGAACGTTTTTCGACAATTTGACATCAACATTTGCATCACAATAATCCGTCATAGAGATGTTTGCAGTATAGTTTATTGGTAGCCAATTAACGTCAGAAGCTGTAACTAGCAGACGAATCGATAAATTTAACATTGCTATAGTGCAGGGGAGCGGGTAGCTGCGAACTCGTAGGCGAATCGGGCAACACTGAGAAGTTGTAACTTGGGATTTTAGGGCTCACGGGTAAATTCTGTAAGCACAAATCCTTTTCTCTTCCATCATTTTTCGTGTTTTTCTCATTCATGACAACCACTAGAGGTGTCGAATGTGTGCTGGAAGTGTCTTAATCGTCTTGCAAGCTTCCAAAAGGGTTTTAGTAAGAGTTTAGCGAGTGAAAAGTTAAATGTGAGGTTAAAGGAAGAAGATTAGTGTGTTTCAAAAGAGCAATTTATGTCGAATAGTCCATTTGAGGTATGTTTCGACTGAGTAAATTATGTTTTGTGTTAAATCATGTTATGAACCCAAATTTTATGAATTCGTACGATGTCTACGTTCCTCAAGTTGTGTATATGTGGCGGCGAGCTCGAGACCAGCGTATAGAAACTTTTTGTAGGGCTGCATCGTCAAATCATGTGAAATAATATTGTACTGATTTAAAAAAGATAATATTCTATAGGTTTGCATATGATATCTAGTTCGACATATAAGCATTTAGACTTCATGCATATTGTAGAGGATTATTTGCTTAAAATGTATGAATGCAAATGAACGTCTTTTACTATAAGTATGATGCTATTCTATACTATGATATTATTGCAGGTAATCTTTTATGATTTATACATGTTATGCTATACTATGATATATAGTGCAAGTATTCATATATGATTTATGCACATATATGAAATACTCATGAATATATGCTACATGTATTATGCTATAAGAAATGTCATGAGTAATGTATGGGTCAACTATTACATGCAGGGATATATTCCTGACTCCTGATATTTGCATAGTGACGAAACTTTAGGAACCGTTGAGATTAGACGATGACAAAATGTTAGGGAACCGTGTGTATCAGGGGGTTGTCGATAATTGTTATGTTGGGAGAAACACAACATTTATCGATGGTTTATATAACTTTTAGGGCAGAGTAACGACTCTTTACGAAATAACATAGAAATAGTTGAACCGTATACATTAAGCAAATGTCATTACTGTGACATGATCTTGATGAAATGAATGAACATACTTTTGATTATGCTTGTGATTTCATGCTTACTGCCTACATATTACATTGTAGTCTTGATTTTTGTACCTGCTTTCTTATGCTAGGATGTTGTGTTTTGTTTGTGGACATGTATAGTCTTCTTCGAGCCAACACGTTACTTTTTTTTTAAACGAGTAAAATCTTATATTAGCTCTGATTATTTCACCGAATCTGTTGTTTGCTCATTTTTCGTTTCCTTTCACATCGGGGCAATAAGCACTGGGGCGAGTAGTCAGATGTGTCTTTCTACAAATTTTATACTTTAATTTTGACAGCTTTGTTCATAAGTTTAGGGTAAGTACTTTACTGTTTTGGATTTAGCAGCTCTATATAATTTTCATGCTTTAGATGATTTAGTCATCATGCTTTCGAATATATAATTGAAATACAATGTATCCTGTATTTTGCGGCGATCCAATTAGATTAATTCATCACCCACTGAGTCATGATTATAAAAAGTCCGGATGAGTGTTGGTGAGAGTTGGTCTGACCAAATTGTCAGCCTCGTCAGCCTCTGTTGCATCTCAGCAGACCCCTGAAAAGGGTGTCTGTTGGGGTGTGATTGAAAGTGATATCGAGTATGATTAAGCATGGTTATTGGATGAAAAGAATGATAAAAGCATGTTGGATTTAGAAGAAGTAATAATGAGATTAAATATGAATTGATTTATACAAAGCTATAGGTTGATGAATCTGGGGTCGGCGTATCCTTACGATTTAAGGTATCACATGTGCACGATTAAATTATGATAAGATAAATTGCATGTAAATAGTAAATTGTGCCGATAGAGATAAACATGTATGGAGAAAATTCAGAAAGTACTGAAGGCCAATATTTTTGGCCAAATGCAGAGCATGAAGTTTGAGCTGACACTATTTTATGCAGAAATGAAAATCAGAACCAGACAAATGCAGACACAAGAACTATTGAGTTATAGGGTATTGTGGAACTGATATCACTAGTGGTTGATAAAATGACTGCTATCGAAATATCCTCCATCGGTATAGGGCTCAGATCTGAAATGAGAGTAGAAGTGGAATGACACTTAATACGTATTTTAGTCTTTCAAACACCTACATTCAAGGGTGTCAGTGACCCTACCGTTGTCGAAGCATGTCTCCTGAAAATCGAAAAAATTATGGATTGTATGATTTCTCTGGAAAATAGAAGTGGTACTAGCTACTTTCATGTTACAAGGCGAAGCAGAAAGATGGTGGCATACCTAGCATAGGAAAAACTTTCAGCTGACACCTTTTCCATAGATTCAGCGGGAAGAATTTGTTAAAATCTTCAAAGATTGGTTTAATTCGCTTTCAACCAGATTAACATTACAAGATAATTTTTTTAATCTAACTCAGGGGTCCAAAATAGTTATGTAATATGAGGTAAAATTTATTTCTCTTTCTAGATATGCGCCTCACTATATCAACACCTAAGAGTATAAGTGTCAGATTTTTGCGCATTCTTAGATATCAGTTGAGATTGACACTAACTTCATTTAAAATTAGTGATTTCTTCGTGCTTGTTGAAAGGCCAAGAAGAATTGAAAAAGAGATGAACTTTTCCACTCAACAGTGGCAACCTGAAGCAGACAAACAAAAAGATTTTGGCAAAAGAGAATACTTCCAATGCAAGAAAACGAAATTAGAAGGCAAGCAAAAGCAGATTCCAATAGAAAAGCCAATTTGCGAAAAATGTGGGAAGAGACATTTTGGACAATGCTTGATCGGGTCTGAAAAATGTTACAATTGCATACAACCAGGACATGTTCAAATCAATTGTCCACAAGAAAAGAAGAAAGATACCCGAAGACAGGAAATTTTCAAAGAAGTTCTGGAAGGCAGTCAACTCAGAATAACTTAGTTTTTGGGAAAATCCTCTGTGCAAACAAAAGGTGAAACTTCAGAGAGCAAAGTTGAGCAATCATTAAGAGCCTGAGTTTTTGCAATTACCACTCAAGCAGACAATAAAATTGAAGATGTTACATGT
Source organism: Phalaenopsis aphrodite (assembly GCA_003013225.1). Taxonomy (NCBI): domain Eukaryota; kingdom Viridiplantae; phylum Streptophyta; class Magnoliopsida; order Asparagales; family Orchidaceae; genus Phalaenopsis; species Phalaenopsis aphrodite. Next base: position 515,956 of record NEWO01000452.1, on the reverse strand, counting down.
ATGTTCCTAATTCAAGATCAGTTTGACACTATTTTATTTGATTCAGGTGCATCATATTTTTTTTCCTAATGAGTTGGCTGTCAGTTTACAGGTTGATAGTATGCATTTTATTCTCTTTGTGTGTTACTATGGCCTCAAGAAGTGGGTTTTATGCCAATAAAAAATTTGTAGTGCATGATCACGTGCATGATAATTAGTTGGAACCAGAGTTAATTATTATATCAATTCAAACCTTTGATGTTATTTTGGGGATGAATTGGTTAGTAAAACACTTTACTACAATTGAATGTTGAAAAAAGGTGGGTGAAGCTGAAATCAACAGGTGAAAAGCTATTTTATATCATGTGTGATCGAAATGCACAATCTTCTCTGATTAGTGTAGTGAAAGTTAAAGAAATGTTTGCAAAGTAGTGAACTTGTATTTTTGACAAAACCAAAAGTGTGAAATAAAGATGTACAAGTATTGAAAAACATCTCAGTGGTTTCAAAATTTTCTGATTTATTTTTTGAAGAATTATGAAGGCTATCGCCAGAATGAGAAGTAGAGTTTAGTATTGATGTGCAAGCTGGAATGTCTATAATATTCAAACCTCCGGACATGATGAATCCAATGGAATTGCAAGAATTGAAATGTCAGCTGCAAGAGTTGATTGATAACAGTTTTATTAGACCAAGTAATTTACCGTGGAGTGGACTAATATTGTTTGTCAAGAAGAAATGTGGTTATGTATTGATTACAGAGAGCTAAATAAATTGACGATCAAGAACAAATATCCCTTGCCCAGGATCAACGATCTATTTGATCACGTAGAAGGTGCAATTGTATTTTATTGAATTAATTTGAGATCAGGATATCATTAGGTTAGAGTTAAAGAGGTAGATATAATTAAGTCTGTTTTTGGGACTAGGTATGGTCAGTATGAATTCCTAGTGTTATGCGAATTCCTAGTGTTATGCCTTTGTGCTTAACTAATACTCCTGTAATTTTTATGGACCCAATGAATTGAATTTTTAAGCCATATGTTGATCAGTTCGTCATTATTTTTATTGGTGATATTTTGATTTATTGAAAAACTAATAAAGATCATGTCAATCATTTGAGGATAGTTTAGGAACTGCTGAGACAAAATCATTTATATGCAAAGTTTTTGAAATGTGAATTTTGACTACAAAACATTGCATTTTTGGGACTCATTATCAGTGGTCAAGAAATTTTCGTAGATTATGGAATGGTTTACTCCAAAGAATGTTACAAAGGTACACAGTTTCTTTATTTTAACAGGATATTAAAGGAGGTTCATTGAAATTTTTTACTGTTAGCTATGTCGATATTCAATTTGATGTGAAAAGATGTTTAGTTTGAGTGGACTGGAGAATATGAGCATAGTTTTCAAGAGTTGAAGAAACATTTGACCACGACCCTAGTGAGCTCTTCCATTAGGCAAAGAATGATTTCAGATTTACGGTGACACGTCTTTGTTTGGTTTGGGTTTTGTTCCAATGCAGAATAAAAGGTTGATAACTTATGCACCCAGACAGTTGAAGCCATTTGAAAGAAATTATCTGGCGCATGATATGGAGTTAGCTGTTGTTGTATTTGCTCTCAAGATCTGACGATATTATTTATATGGCATAAAATGTGAAGTCTTAACTGATCATCAAAGTCTGAAGTACATTTTCACATAATAAGAGCTGAATTTGAGGCTGTGAAGATGTTTAGAGTTGATCAAAGATCATGATTTGGATATACAGTATTGTTTGGGCTGAGCAAATATATTTGCTGATGCATTGAGTCGTAAATCCACAGGTGGTGAAAGCTGAATTCTTACTCAGAGGCCAGAGTTGATTAAAGAAATTGATGCTCTATAGTTGGAAGTTAGAAGATCAGATGATATGGATTACTTATATCGACTGACAATGCAACCTATCTTCATTGATAAAATTAAGACAACTCAGATAGTTAGCAGTGAATATCCTAAACTTTTGAGACAATTTCAATAAGAAAAGAGGACCGATATAATTGCTGATAAAGATGACGTTATCTGTAATGAGCTACATATATGAATATCTACTGATTCTGATTTGAGAAGAAAAATTTTACATGAAACTCATCATTCAGAGTAACAAATGTACAAAAATTTGAAATTTGCATTTTGTGGTGGCCAGTTGTGAAGAAAGATGTTGCTGAATATGTATCTCAATGTCAACATGTCAGATTGTGAAAGCTGGGCATCAGAGACCCAACAAATTGCTACAATCATTACAGATATCTTAATCGAAATGGGAAGAAATTACTTTGAATTTTGCTATGAGATTTCTTCGTTCTAGAGAGGACAATGACAGTATTCGGGTCATTACTGACATATTAACCAAGCCAAATCATTTCTTGCTTACCAGACAGACATATTCAACGGAAAAATTGGCCGGATTATATGCTAAAGAAATTATCAGATTGCATGGTATTCAAAAAATTATTGTTTCTGACAGAGATGGAAAATTCACTGGTTGTGGAAAGACATTCAACAAGGTTTGGGTATACCGTTATGTTTCAGCACTGCATTTCATTCACAAACTGATGAACAATCAGAAAGGGTAATTCATGTATTGGAAGATTTGTTAAGGCTTTGTGTTCTCGTTTTTGGGGGACAGTTGGGAAGATCACATTCTAATGATTGAGTTTGCTTACAACAACTATCACTCCAGCATCAAAATGGCTCCATATGAAGCTCTGCGATACTCCAACAAATTTTTATCATCTAGCACGAATCTCGAGGTATAACACGAATCTCGAGACGATATTTTAAGTAGGAAATATTTAAATTTTGATAAAATGTTATCCAGAGCTCTGATTTTAGCAAACTTATAGTCAAACTGACCGGCTTGATGAAACATACTTAATGATATGAAAATTAGCCTAATCTGAGTCAAATCAAGCCCATATCAAGTTATTGACCACACTTAGATGATTTCCGGACACATTTGGAAGATCAAATGGTTGTCGAATATGACAAGTTTATACTTAAATAAAGCGGCTCGACAAGACGAATCTAACAAGCCCAATATCACTCAATTCTAACATCACTATGACACTCAAATGTCCATTAAACGTCGTTTGATTGAAGGAAGCTCTCCGGACCGTTTGATAAAAGTGATTCTTATTCATGCATTAATGACACCCAGAACACTATAAATAGAGCCCCACCTATCACATGAGGGGGATAGGAAGCTTCTGAGAGAACTGGAAGCTCTAAGGAGCTGAAGTCCAACACGATTCCGACCTTCGTCGACCACCGTCAATCGCCATCAGCCACCACTAGACTTTCCTCGACACTCATTGATTGCCATCATCCACTGTCGACCGTCACTGTCGATCATCACCAATCATCGTTAATCACAACCAATCAGACACCGTCTGTCATCGTCGTAGGACGAACTCATCACAATGGTACATGTGTCAATAATGACCTACATGGTTCACAGCTCGAGCAGCTTCCGACTCCAGCCCTGACGACCTACGAACGTATCTATACTCGCCACTACGATCTATGTGGTCCACAGCTCCCGTAACTGCTTAACACAGTTTCTTTGGCCAATCAACATTTCTGGAGTAGCTATTTACAACACTCACGATGGACTACTACCTCAACAACATTCAATAATGACCCTTACAACCTGCTGTCACCAAGAGCTACAACCAGATATATAGTTATACAACTTTGTAATTATATCTTCCCTAATTTAAGAAAAAAAAGAATCCGTGTACTCATCATTCATAGTAAATTATTTCAACTGGGCTAGACCCTGTTGTTTTTCCATCTTTCAAGATTTTTTCATGTAAAAAGTCGAGGTGTCTCCTTATGCTTACTTCTCTTTTGTTATCTGTGTGTGTTTAGTTCTTGTGCAACACTAAGACGATAATCCATTACTCTACTGCTGTGAATTTTCTGACACACATCAGTTTGACGTCGTCTGTGGGAAACGAAGTCCTGTTCGACATTGTCTTCAACTCTAAGAAATTGATCCTCTACTTCATTTCCTGATGATGTATATCATCCAACTAGCTAAGGAACCTCCCTTATGTCTTGAAGATCTTCTCAGAAGCTTTCTTTCAGGTTGGGGGGTAACCTTCACTGTTGTCTCGAAAGGTCGTTCACATCAAAGTCCCGAGCACGATTGTAGGGTAACCTATTCAGACATAGTATTTCACAACTTCTTCCAGGCTGGGGGGGAACCTTCACTGCAGTCCTGAAAGTTCGTTCATGTCAACGTCTCAGACACGACTGTGGTGGGGAAGTCATCCCATATTTTTTTTCAGATCAAAAGTCTTCGACAATCTATCCTGGAACGGGGGACAATCTTCACTGCATAAAACGCTTCCTCAGTGTCCTCTCATCATATTGGAGTTCCTCTTCAGCTAGACCAGAAAGTTGATCTCTTCATGACCCAATTTTTGTGTTGTCTTACAAGCTTATATGGAAAATACCTCTGTTGGGACAGTAAAAGATTCAAAAGTAGCAACTAAGAAGTTGTCAAATATTTTCTTGAGTATGACTGCAACCATATTTTCAATAAAACATACGGGGTACCACAACTCTGCACCATAACTCGTCACCGTAACTCGACACCGCAACTTGACACCGCAACTCTGCACTGCAACTCTTCAACGCTGCGCAGAATGATTTTTTTTTGAGAAATCCTGAATCAGCTGAGGACTCCACCCCTACCTTCTTTCATGACATTGGACATCCAACGCATCACGTAACTGCGATACTTCGCCAGCACGCCGCTGCGACAAACTGCCGCAACAGGTAGCTGCGCTGCAATGCGTCACGACATCACAACGCACTACTGCAACGCATCTCCGCGACGCCGTAAAGCACTGTCGCAACGTATTGTCACGTCGTAACGCGTCGCCACGACACACTGCCGCAACACGACCACGTTGCGCGTTTCCCCGCCGTGTCGCGTTGCTGCAACATGCCGGCACGACGCACCGCTGCACCTCTACCCAAGCCCCTATTTATAGGCTCAAAAAGAATTTTCGCCAATAAATGCATATTAATATGAAAATCTAAAAAAAATGTAAGCATTAAATGCTCATAAATAATAATAAATAAAAATTTTTCATATTAAAAAAAAAACGAGATCAAATTCTATTGATCTTCTTTTCGGAGTTCTAATTTCTTAATCTCTTCAACTTCTTTTATAAAAATATATTCTTTTTTGTTTTAGGCGAGATTCGAACCCCCCCTCCCAAATGAAACAAATGATGTTAACCAACTAAGCTGGGTTCAACTTTCTATTTATGTAAGGATAAAAATTATTATTATACTAAGTAAGATATATATACATATACATAAATACTCCGGATATTGATATTTTCGGACGATAAAAATGGTCTCGCCCGAAAATAAGAGGGCAACTAATACGCCATTAACAAATTTTCAGTATCTGACACGAATCTCGAGGCATGACACGAATCTCCAGACGATATTTTAAGCATGAAATATTCAAATCTTGATAAAAAAATCATTTAGAGCTCCCATTTTAACCAACTTATAGTCAAACTGAACGGATTGATGAGATGAATCTAATGATATGAAACTAGCCCAATTTGAGTCAAATCAAGCCCAGATCAAATTATTGAACCACACTTAGATGATTTTCAGATACATTTGAAAGATCAAAGAGTTGTCGAATATGACAAGATCACTCAATTTTGACATCATTAAGGAACCGAAATGTCCATTAAATGTCCCTACCGTCCGATCAAATTGATTCATATTCATGCATTAATAACACCTAGAACACTATAAATAGAGCTTCACCCTTCACATGAGTGGTGGCTGGAAGCTTCAGAGAGAACTGAAAGCTCTAAGAAGGAGCTGAAGTCTAGCACCATCCCGACCATCGTCGACCACCGTCGATCGCTATCGGCCACCACCGAGTCATTCGTCGATCGCCTTCATCTACTGTCGACTGTCACTGTCGATCATCACTAATCATCGTCGATCACCACCAATCAGACACTGTCAGTTATCGTCGTGGGACATGAGCTCATCACTGTGGTCCATGTGTCAACAACGACCTATGTGGTTCACAGCTCGAGCAACTCCCGACTTCGGCCTCGGCAGCCTACGGATGTCATTCATAATGGCCACTAAGGCCTATGTGGTCTAGAGCTCTCGTAACTGCTTGCTACGGTTTTTTTGGTCAATCAACACTTCTGGAATAACCATCTACAACACTCATGATGGACTACTACCTCCACAACAATCAACAATGACCCTTACAACCTGCTCTTACCAACAACTACCATCAGATTATAGTTATACAACTTTGTAATTTCATCTTCCCTAATTTAGGGGAAAAATGAACCTGTGTACTCATCATTCATAGTGGATTATTTCAACTGGGCTAGATCCCGTGGTTTTTCCCTCTCTCAAGGGTTTCCACGTAAAAAGTCGAGATTTATTCTCCTGTTTACTTCTCTTTTATTATTTGTGTGTGCTGAATTCTCGTGCAACGTTAAGACGATAATCTATTACTTTACCGCTGCGAATTTTCTAGCACACATCACTCTGTATGACAGAAATTGCAAAACTCCACTCAGTTTGGTCGAAGCAGGTGAATGCCAAATGTTTGGTCCTGAGCTAATTGATGAAGCCATAGAGAAAATCAGATTAATCTGAGACAGATTGAAAATTGCTCAAGATCGACAGCTGAAATATTATGACCCAAAGCACATAACAGTTTAATATGAAGTTGGAGATTTCATATTTTTGGAAGTCAAGCCAATGAAAGGTACAACTAGATTTGGTCAAGGAAGAAAGTTGAGTTTCAGGTGCATTGGTTCTTTTGAAAATATCAAAAGGATCAATCAAATTGCCTACAAATTAGCATTATGTACGAATATATTAGATATACACAGTGTGTTTCACATTTCAATGTTACATAAATGAGTTTTAAATTCAGAGCAGAGAATTTCACTTGATAAAAAAATCTAACATATATTGAAGAGCTTGAAAAGATTTTAGCAACTGATATTAGAAGCTCAGAAACATACAGATTCCATTTGTGAAGATAAAATTGAAGCACAAGCTTGAAAGGAACCAACATGGGAAAAAGAGGTAATGCTACAAAAATATTCTTTCCTATTCCAGTAAAGTCATAAATTTCGAGGATGAAGTTTTTATGAGGGGAGAGTTGTGACGCCCAAATTTTGAGAAATTAAGTTTGACACAATTCTTAAAGTACCCCAAAATCTTTCATCTTTCAGAATTTAATCGAAATAAATTTATTAACTTCTATACATGAAATCGATTAAATCGATATAAAGTACAATGTGTAAACTGTGAATGGATTGTGAGTTATAAAATATTGAAAGTATAAGTTTTATTAAATTAATTAATCCTTAATTATCTCTAATCCTCAACATTGTAGCCAACTGACTTAGGCCATTTTATTTCCTTTTGATGGTCGAATTGGGCAGCGAGCTTCACGATTTCCTTCTCCCAACTTCCTCTGCCTCTCTTTTCTTCTCTGATCTCCCTTCCTGTTCATCTCACTCGCGGAAGAAGCAGAAGGGGTCATGACCTTTGCTATAGTGCAAGGGTGCGGGTAGCCGCGAACTAGCAAGCAAACCGGGCGGCATTGAGAAGCCGTACGTTAAGATTTTAGGACACGGGTAAATTCTGTAAGCATGAATCCCTTTTTCTTGCAATTCTTAGCATTCATTTCCTTCCTCTCACTTCCGTTTTAAAATTTGTATTGATTTTCATGTTTTTCTCATATCCGGCAGCCTTCGGAGGCACCGATTTTGTGCTGAAAGTGTCATAATCATCTTGCAAGCTTTTAAAAGGGTTTTAGCACGAGTTTAGCGAAGGGAAGTTAAGTTGGAGGTGATAGGAATAAGATTAGCCAGTTTCAGAAGGGCAATTTTTGTTGAAAAACTCATTTGAGGTATGTTTCAGGCGAATATATTATGTTTTGGTTTAAATCATATTATGAACCCAAATTTTATGAATTCCTATGATGTCTAGGTTCCCCAGGTTGTGTATACGAGGTGTTGAACTCGATGCTAGCGTATAGAAACTCGTAGGGTTGCACCGGCAAATCAGTTGAAGAAATCTCGACTAATTTAATAAAAATAATCTTTTATAGGTTTGCATTTGATTTTTGTTACGACATAGAAGCATTTAGATTGCATGCATATTGTAGATGATTAGCTGCTTAAAATGTATAAATGCAAGTGGACGTCTTTTACTGTACATATGATGCTATGCTATACTATGATATAATGCAAATATTCATTATGATTCAGATATGTATATGAAATATCCATGAATGGATGCTACATGCATTATGCTCTAAGAAATGTCACGAGTAACGTATAGGTAGACTATTACATGCAGGTATACGGGGACGAAACTCTTGAAACCGTTCTGATTAGACGATGACAACGTTAGAAAACTATGGGTATCAGGAGGGCTGTTGTTAATTGCTATGTTGGGGGAAGTCCAACCTTTATCAATGGTTTATATGATTTTTCGGGCATGGTGACGACCATTTATGAAAGAATATGAAAATAGTTTAACTAAACAAGTGACATTACTATGATATGACCTCTATGAAATGAATGAACATGTTTTTGAATATGCTTATGATTTCATGCTTGACCTACATATTACATTGTAGTCTTGTTTCTCTACCTGCTTTCTTATGCTAGCATGTTATGCTTTTTGTGTAGACATGTAAATTTTTCTATGAGCATGCATGTTACTTTTTTTTCATGCGTAAAATCTTATATTAGCCATGATTATTTTTCTAAGCTTGTTGTTTGCTCATTTGTCTTTGTTGCTTTTCAAGTAGTGGCAATGATTACTGCGGCCAGTAGCCATGTGTGTCTTAGTGCAACTTTTGCATGTTAGTTTTTGGAGCTTTTTACATAAGTTTTGAGTTGAAGTATTTTTATTGTTAGAGATTTAGCAGTTCTGTATAGTTTTCATGTTTTGAATGATTTAATTTTCATGTTTCCAAATAAGTAATTGAAATGTAATGTATCACTTATGTTGCTTTGATCCAATTAGACTAATTCATTACCCTTGGGTCCTGATTATAAAAGTTTGGACGAGTATTATTGAGGCTTGGTTTGACCAAATTACCAGCCTCTGTCGCACCTCAGATGACTCCTATAAAGGAGGGGGGTCTGTTGGGGTGTGACACCACATATATAAGAAATGCCGAATGAGTTAATAAGTCTTCTCTTTGGATTCTAGTGATCTCTCACCTTCGTAGTTTTGCCCCTTTGGAAATTAAATAAGAAGGATCGTGTGGCTCTCAACTACAGTGGCATGAATTTTAGTATGATACTTACCCATTGAATTCATCATTGGATAAAAAAAGGAACAACAAAAACTTTAATGGTCCAAAACTTTAGGATTAAATTGAGAATAAAAAAAAATGTAAACAATAATCCATAGGGTTGATCTCACATTTTTTCAAGCAAAGTATACAGACCATCAATAATCACTACGCTATTAGAGGGATGCTTGTACATGAAAGAAGTAATAAATAGATGTTATATATATTCTTGTTGGCTCAATTCAAGTTTTGAGCTAGCTACGCTAGGCTTGAGATCAACTCAAAAAAATATTTCAATTGAGGATTTGGCGTTGAGCAAGTTTTGTGTGGGCCCTTTTAACTACATATTTTTTCATATAAGTGCACAAATATGCTATTGTTGTTTAAGCCACATAATGTTTTGTCCAAATTCATGCTTGTGTAGTTCATGCGAGCTATTGATTCAAACTTGTAAATCAAATTTATCTTTAATGCTTTTGCTAAACATTAAGTTGCAAATTGGTTAGGTTGATTCATTGTTAGTGGAAGTTATAAAATGATGATGCATGTTCTTTTTGTTCATTTATTGAAATAGGTTATGAACCTTTGTAATTTTTTGGCATGCCATCAAGTTTGATTTGAAAATGAATGTAAACTACTACTCCACAGAAAGTGTATTACATTTGTTGCTACGCATAAAATTTTGCATTGTTTAGAGTATTTTTATTTGATAATGAATGGGTGCTTTTCTTTTCTAAATTGATCATTAAATTAGGCAATATAACTCTTAACCAATGATTACCTTGTTATGTGATATAATATGAATTTTAGGTGTTTTTTTTTGTGATAGAACTAAAAAGATTAGATTGAAAATGATTAAATAGGGATAGTAGAGGCAGCGCAGCATCTATTGAAAATAGTGTAGTAAAAAAAGACTTGGGTGGTTGAACATGTGTTATGAAGGGTAGTAATTATACCTCATTAGACTGGCTAATAAAATTCACGTTGAATTATCAGAAAAGAAAAGTGAGATTAAAGAAAATATGAGTAGTGCTACATTAAGAGTAGTGCTACATTAAGCTCAGACACAATAACTGTAGGCTAACACTTAAAAAAAAAAAAAGAAAAAAAAAACACTTATGCATGTATGAATGGAGGATGAGAATTCAATAAGTCAACCCCAAATACTTGTATCAGGTTAAATATGATAGTGATATGATGCAGGTTGATAAGGAAACCTACATCTTAGATTTGATGATTTGAAAGATAATTAGATAGAACAGAAGCAAACTTTATTTCTTTACCTTTGAAGAAGTTATTTATACTTGGTTGAATCTTCATTGCTGCATACATGCTTTATTTTTTTACTTAGTTGTTATGCTCTTGATTTTCCATTCAAGTGGTTATTTCACGTTTTCATGTTGATGCCCCTACTCTCTTGATGATAGGATATAAAACGACGGGAAGATGCAGTAGCTCGGGGTAATTCATTTGTAAATTCTTAAAGATTTCACATTCTGTTCTGCTGTAGCAAAGATGCTAATATTTAAACTGTGGTTAATTTTTAATAAATAATTATTTTTTTTATGCAGCTGGAATTGTACTGGAAGAAAAGAATTGGCCACCATTTTTCCCAATTATTCATCACGACATTGCAAAAGAAATACCTGTTCACGTTCAGAGGCTGCAGTACCTGGCATTTGCCTCATTTTTAGGTATCCCATTATTTCTTTTTTTTTTTTTACTGTTTTTTTTTATGTCTTTGTATTTCTTCGTTGATTGATAATATTTGGTTAGGCTTTTTTTTCAGAAGTTTCATTCTTCTTATATTATTCTATGCTTTGACAAGCATTTCTTTTGTTAAGTCAATGGTGGTAAAGTAGATTTTACAGTACATTCTCATGAAGTCTATTTTAACTACCTTATCTTGGATTTTTATTTACCATTTTTTTTTCATCATGATAATGAAAATTTGTTTGTATAATTAATGCATGCTTGATGCTAATCAGCTGGTTTATGTAAGGTGAGAAGATTCTTCCCAAGTGGCTATTATTTTAAATATTTAAGAGCACATTTTCGGAGAGCTAAAGTTTATTAACTGACATGATGTGCATTTTTGCAATGCTAGAGCTAGCTAGGAAATAACATTGCAACAATGCAGCAATTTGATAAATGCATTTTTTTTTAATACATTGACTATTTCAAATGAATATATTTGTGATAGAGTGGTGTAGCTCCAATGGCGGACGTAATTAGAGAGAGCCATCTTAGATGGTTTGGTCACATTAAACGTCGACCATCTGATGATCCGATTAGAAGAGTAGATGTTTTATATTCGACTTATGTTAAGAAAGGCAGAGGTAGACCCAGGGTGACTTGGGCATTTTGAATAAAAAATGATCTTAATTTATTAGGATTAAATGAAAATATGACACTACATAGGACGCAATGGAGAAAAAGGATTCGTGTAACTAACCCCACTTAGTGGGATAAAGGTTTTGTTGTTGTTTTTGTACACAGACTACAATGGTTGTTAAATGAACTGGAGTCTGCTGTGAAGAATTCCAGAACTACCATGTACTCGTGTAAAAAAACATTAGTTGTTAGGTGGTATATTGCATGATTACTTTCATTGTTTCAAAAACAGGAACAATTCACTTCTTCGGTGGCTTGTCCATATCTATAAGTGGAGCAAAGACTTTATTTTTTTTTGCCAAAAAACACCAAAAGCATCACATCATTAACAAATTAAGTCCAAGTATGGTGAAAGTAATTATGTTAAGATGAATGTATGGGAAAGCAGAAAGGATAAAGTGTGAAATTGTTGTATGAAAGACAATATTTTAGCAGTGCATGCGGAATCTGGGCATGTAGAATGAAGAGCACCAGCAATTAGGTCGGGCGATGAATTGCATAGGAAGTGAAGTGGTTAGGCCTAAGGGTACATGGTCAGATCCGACAAAATAAGATATGTTTAAAATTGAGTTAAAGCTGTTTTTTGCTCTTCCTAGGAGGATTCATGAACTCAATCATAAATATCAGGTATAAGGGCCAATGATCTCGATGACTATCTTTTGTTTTTTACCCTGCAGTAATTTACCTGTAATTGGTTGTTGAAACATGATTGGATTGAACGAGAAAAACCACATACTCTTTTTATATTTGTATGTGTGTGTGTGCGCGCGTTTAGTTAAATTATCATGTTTCTGGATACTTGCCTTGTGAATTGTCGCTTATGTTTTTCCTCTTCTAAGTCTAATGCGTCATAGTGTGATGCGATTTGACGTAGAAGTTAGGGTAAACAAAAATTCAGAAGGCTCGTACTTGGTCAGATCCAGCGACATAAGATATGCTTAAAATTGAGTTAAAGCTATTTTTTGCTCTTCGTAGGAAGATTCATGAACTCAATCATAAATATCAGGTATAAGGGCCAATGATCTCGATGACTATCTTTTGTTTTTTATCTTGCGGGAGTTTACTTATAATTGGCTGTTGAAACATGATTGCATTGAACAAGAAAAACCATAGGCTCTCTCTATATGTGTAGGGGTGTGTGTGTGTGTTTAGTTGAGTAATCATGTTTCTGGATACTTGCCATCTGAATTGTCGCTTATGTTTTTCCTCCACCGAGTCTAATGCGTCATAGTGTGATGCAATTCAACGTAGAAACTAGGGTAAACAAAAATTATTATTGCAATAATCTAAACAACTCACACGAATACAAAAGATAAGTAGCTACAGTTTAAGACTTAGGCGATCTCTCCCACTTTTTACAATTCGAGAGGTAGGAAATCTCTCCCAAACCTTAGACTTAGAACTCACAATCCAATATCATGCCCCCTAAACCTAGACATAACAAGTCTTTTTATACCCAACAACAATAATAATTAATAACTATGTTGCTCTTAAGCGTACATTACTCCCCCAAGACACCTTGCCCTCAAGGTGAGAAAAATAAGAGTGTTCCTTCTTCCCAATAATTGTTTTTATTTCTTCATTTTTTGTCTCCATGTTCTGCACTTTGAGAACTTGTAATTTTCAATCGTTGCAATGGTGTCCTAGGCTAAACTTCTCGTCACACCAAAAGTTTAACCCCTTGGCTCATTTTTCTCAAATCTCTATCCCTGTAAGGTGCTTGAGTGTTGCTCCTGGTCATGGTCCATTCTATGTGTTCCGTGCAGCTTCCATTTTGACTTTCACTGTTTGAACTTTTGGCGTCATTGTGGTTGCAGCAGTTCCGTTTGACGCTCCATCTGTGGTGTTTCTGCTGTCTTTCTTCATATGGTTCTCGTCCTCTATCATCTGGGCTAACTTCATCATCTTTTTCAATATTTGCGGTCATAGTAGTCGGAGTGCTGCACGTATCTTGGGGTTTAAGCCCTTCATGAAATTTTCCTCCAGTCTTGCTTCAGAAATACTTCACATTCGTCTCGATAATAGCTCAAATCTCTCCTTATATTTCATGGCCGATCCCTCTCGAGTCAAGGCATAGAATTGCCCGTGTAGTTCTGCTTCCCGAATGGCTTGGAAACGTTCTAACAAAAATCTTTAAATTAATCCCATAAATGAATCCGGTATCTAGCCTCTCTCAACTGAAATCAGGCTAATGCTTTTCTTTCCAAACACAATTTTTCCGTCATGAGTTTCTCCTCCCAATCTAACTCATTCACCGCAAAATATTGCTTCGCTCAATAAACCCACACATGTGTATCTCCCCCCCCCTCGAAGATCAACATATTCAACTTTTTAACTCTAAAAACTCCACCTTAAATTCCTCTTTCCTTGATGTTTTTCCCCATGTGTTTATGGTGCAACTCCCACTTTCGGTCATAGCCATGTACCCCACTCCTAATTCCCTCATTCCTCCATGTTCTTCCGTGCCTCTTGCACCATCTCTCTTCCAATTTTCAGCCCAAGCCCATCTCCATCAGAAATCTATACTCCCCTTCCTCTCAGAGTCATTTGTGGACGCTCTTGGTGGTAGATGATATTCTCCTCATTGTCCTCTTGTTCGATCTCCTTCCCCTTGATCTGGCCAAGGATTCCCTGATCAACCCTTGGTTAGGGTTTATAACTTGAATGGTTGGCAGGGCCTGGGATTGCATCTCCATGAGCCTCTTTATCTTCCTCTCACATTTCCCCTGTGCTCTCGAATATGTTGTCCATTCAACTTTGTATAGAAGAAAACCTGCCTTCTATGGCGACGAACCTTTCTTCCATGCTAAATCTGATTTGGCTGTTCTTTTCCTCCATTTTCTTCTCCAAATCATCCACTTCTTTGGCTATCATTTTTCTCAAATTTTTTATATGCTGAAATCCGTCGTCTGCTTCATGATGAAACAAATTGAGTGATTATTTCGCGAGCCAGTGATCGGGATCCCTCAAATCCGGTCATGGCTTCCTAGGTAGCTCCAATCGAGATTGTCTGGTAGCTATAGTCTCGCCTTCCCAACAAGCTTGAACTCACCCGGAACAAGAGAAAGTCGGGAGTTTCGCTGTTGACCTCATTTTTGTGAGGTCTTCTCTTCTCCTCCTTAGAGCCTAGGTTCTAGTTCTAGGAATTCTTATTGATCGTCTTAGAAAATTAGAATTGATACCCACACTTTTAGAAAATTCTAGGCAATTCTTATTTTCCTTTGATGTCTAGCATCTTTGGCACAGGACCATCGTCTTATGAACGAGCGGTTATGGGTTATTTTGCGAAGACTCAAGGGAAAAGTTCCTGATAGGACTTCAAGCCTTAGAAAAACATCGTCACGACCTTTTCGTCACATACACACATCAAATGCACAAAGTTCACGAAATTGCACGAAATCGGACTTCAATTAAGCCTAAAGGACGGGTGAAAATGCGAACTTCTCCGGATGACCTCCGACGAGAAATTGGACTGCGTCAACGCGTCCGGGATACTAATTTTGGTAAGAAAGGACACCCATATTGCCATACTTTCGACACGACAAGATTGACACACAAATCGATGAATTCGTCAAAGCGACCTCTGACGGCAAAATGAACTGCTCTGGAGCGTCTGGAATGTCGAAATTACCTAGGGAGGA
>NEWO01000452.1:472441-498395 GCA_003013225.1 Phalaenopsis aphrodite | reverse complement strand
GGCTGAAAATATACCTATTAGATGGAGGTTTGACTTTGATTCTTTTGGGGTTTTCTGCTTTCGTTTTTTAGCTGAATTAATTGGCTCGGTTCGGGCATTCAATGAGATCGGATTTACCTTCTTGTTGTATTAAATGTTGGCTGAAAATATGCCTATATTAGATGGAGGTTTGGCTTTGATTCTTTTGGGGTTTTCTGCTTTCGTTTTTGAGCTGAATTAATTGGCTCGGTTCGGGGTTTTCTGCCTTCGTTTTTTTTTAGCTGAATTAATTGACCTGGATTGGGGTTTTGCCTTCGTTTTTTAGCTGAATCAATTGACCTGGTTTGGAGTTTTCTGTCTTCGTTTTTAAGTTGAATTAACTGGCTCGGTTCGGGATTTTCTACCATTGCTTTAAAACTGGTTTATTTGGGGCTGGTTTGGTGGCATTTTATCTCTCTTTTTGGCTTTACCCGTGAGCTTGTTTGGGTTTGTTTGTAGTTGGTTTGATGACTTGTGAAATAAAAAAAAAGTTTATATAATTTCATTTTGAAGAAAGTATGAGATTAATATAAATTTAATTCAATAGGGGTTTGGAAAGCGCAAAATTGACATTTGGAAAGAATATCCTCATCGGGATTAATCCGATCATTTTACTTTTAACGAATTTAAATGTTTTAGACCGATACATTCATGAGTTTTATTGATTTAACTTGGTTTTAAGAAAAAAAGGGATCGGTCTACTTTTTCGTTCGTTTTATTTTTTTTTATTATTTTTTTTTAACGGTCAAGTTAAAAATGGGAATTTCCGATTCAATTATTTTCAGAAATGATTTATAATCTCAAGAAAAATATGAGAGAAAGAAAAAATGAGAGAAAATTAGAATTGAAATTTGAATTTTTGGGATGATAAAATCTAAAGAGGAGATAGGGTAACGAACAATCCACCTTTTCTTTTACATAAGAAAAAATGAATTGCAAATTGGAAGACTAGTTGGAATCGGAAGAAATGAGAATTTAGGTAACGATTGAGAGATTAGTGGACTTGCACTTAGATCCCTTAAGCTTTGAATCAATTTAAAATCCAATTTCTTTAATTAGGATTGAAGCTCAACTCACAACTCGTTTGCCAAAACTATGAGTTTACCCCTAGGTTTTAGGAGCCTAATAGCGAGCTAAGCTGGATCTATAGATATTTTAGGGTTAGTGAAAAGACACTTAATTGAGATTAGACACTTTAGGACACTTCAAGTTTAAACTAAAGTGCAGGCATTCTAGATCTTAGAAGCATAACTTAAGAGATAGTTTATCATCCTAATTTTCAAATGACCCTAAGAAATCCAAACATCAAACCTCAGTTTAGGAGATAAGTAGGACACTAGGCACGAGGGTGCACTAGATTGTGACTCATGACTGATTTAATTAAATCAAATAATGAAATTCTTACCTTAACTTGACCAAAACTGAAACCCAATGCTCCAGGATTTGAGTTTGTCCTACACTCAAATCCTTCTGGCAACTGGGGACATTCCAGTATCACATATAAATTTCCTATTTTGGGTCCTTTATATGTGATGTTATATTTTATTTTATTTGTTTGTCTTTTTCCTATGATTTTCCTGTTTCTGTTAAGTCTTTTTCAGGTCATACTTTCCTCTTTAAACTTAAAGGAGTAATGAACCTACAAGGTGTACAAGTTTAAGTTATATTACAACATTTTATTTTCCCAGCATGTTATTGCTTTTATATCCTGTTATACTACTCTTTATAACATGTTATACTCTTCTTTCAGCATGTTATACTGTCTTTCCTTTTTACTGTACAGTACATTATTATTATTCTTTCACACTGCATGCTTAGTTACTTTGATATGCTATGCCTTAGTATAGAATAACCTAGTGGTTAGGAGCATGTTCAAAACTAAAACTGAACCAGGAGGTGCTACTACGAGAAGTTTGGAACGAACAGCATGGGCAGCGCGACGAGGAACAACTTCCAGGTGGATCTGCGATAGCAAAACATCTTCACATTACATAAATATTTTCACAACACTATACACTTTTCTTAGTTTAAATAACAACCTATAGGATCACTCTTTAGTCTTTCTGTACAACTCTGTTGTACAATTATAAGTCCTAACGTTTTAGGATTACGAGGTTACCGTACGGTACGGTGTAAATCCTCCTGTCTTTTAGGCTATTTGCACAGTCCGATATTGTGAAAACATAAGTCCTAAATTCTAAATAATTTGCATGATTGAAATATCAAATAAACATCATTTTAAAGACATAAAGCCAAACAATAAGGACAGTTGGGAGGTCATCGGGATTTTCCCTAGATCTGTGATATCCCCTATTTTTCTTCCATTTGAATTCCTTAAATAATCGTTCCTATATTGAGTCATTTCCATTTGATTTTCCTATGTCCAATCGTGAAAATCTAAACTTTGAAATCTTGAAGACAAAACCACCTGATCTTAATCGAGAGTTTTCTTAGGTGACTTCGATCACTTAAGATGTGATTAACTATAGGGGCTTGCCTCTATGGGGAACCTGAAACCCAGATAAAATAAACTCTATTTAACTTTTATGTTAGATAAGGGAACTTGTTGGCCTTTTTTATAAAAATATTTCGCAGAACAAACGGATGTTACAAATTCTTTAGTTTAGGTGATTGAATCCCTATTACAAGTGATATTTATCTTTCGGGATAAGTGTTTTACTTATAGTATCGTATTCACTCGTCTAAACTATTTAAAATGTGAGACCCGTTTGGTCTCACCTATTTTAAAATTAAAATGTTACTTTTAAAAATAAAAAAAAGGTTATATTCATATTTCAATTATTTTCAAAATCACAAAATCACTACTTTTTGAAACTACGAAGTTGAAAAATAAAACGGCCGACATTCGCGTCTCTGTAGGCCGCTTCCCAGTCGTTGCCTTCCCAAGTAGCTTTGATTGCGACTATATCGGGTGGACGACGCTAGAAGAAGAGAAGTCGGCGCAAGAGGCAGAGGAAAATGGGAGTTTTGGGTCTCTGATTGTGATTGTACTGGGTGAACATGGTGCGGAAACAGGAGTGCCGATGGGTTATGGATATCCGCATGCTGCTATTTCTTCAATTTCATCAGTCTTCACAGACGACGGAAGACACGATTCCTTCATGGCCTTCTCTTGGTAAGCTGCAATCAGGTCAATCCGAGAGAGATTAAGTATTTGTACGCCGCTCCGGCCTCATATGTGCGAACGACAGATCAAACCAGATCGAGGGTTATGTATTCTGAAACCGTCGCCTAGGAAGCCGCTATTTGCTTCAGCTTTTGATCCTCTGATCCGATTCCCAAAATCTTGAACTCTATTACTAGTTTGATTAGATTCAACATAGAAATCGACCCACGAATACAAAAGAAAAGCACCTACAGTTCGAGAGATAGACGATCTTTCCCATTTCTTACAATTCGAGAGGTAGGAAATTTCTCCCAAATCCTAGACGTAAGACTCACAATCCAATCTCATGCCCCCTAACCCTTGAGATAACAATCCTATCTATTTCTAACAATAATAATAATAAAAAACTAAATTGCCCTTAGGCGTTTATCCTTTGGCTAGACCCCCTCGTAACATAGCGTTAATGAGCTCTTGAAATGTCTCTCCTTTTGGAACCCTGATTCTTGGCACTAAGAGCAACACTGTAAATTAACTTTTTTTTTTATTGGCAATAACAATTGTCAGAAGAGATGCGTTTTTCATTTTTTTTTTTGGAAAATGCTGCTCGCATTTTTTTTGCTGCCTTTGTGTAAAGGCTAGGAGTGTAAATGAGTTGAGTCAAGCTCGAATCAGTTGTCAAACGAGCTCAGTTTGTTTAATATATAATTGGCTCAAACTTGAGCTCGAGGTCTACTCGAGGAAAAATAGCAGGCTCGGGCTTGGCTCTTATACTAAAGCTCGATTGGGAAGCTCAAGCTCGACTCCTTTTAGAAGCTTGATTTCACCTGAAAATTCTAATGTTGGTTTAAATCAAGCAACTGGAAAGAGCTGTAGATTTATATTGGAATTGCCTAAAAATATATCAAATGTCAATTTCCATGAAAATTTCATTATAAACCCAAAAAAATTGTTATTCTGATAAAAAATATTACGTACATACCACCAAATTCCTAAGCATTTACTTATCTAATGCCTAAACTTCACTTTTTACATTCATACCTCCCAAATTTTCATATCAAGTAAAAATACCACTTTTATATTTTAAAAGTGAAATACACCGTTTCATGGAAAGTTAAGGTGATATATAATTAAAAATTGAAGTTTAGGTGTTAGATATGTGAATACATAGGAATTGAGTGGTATGCATGTAAATCTTCCAAAACATTATATATAAGGCTAACAAAAACTTTCGGAAAAATATAATAACGAGTACTCACACATTTCTCTGGTTCTGTATAATGACAATAAACTTCTAAAAATAAAAACATAAAATACACGCACTACAGATTTAATGAATCACCCATATTGTAGTTTTATCCCAATCACATGACCTTTTAGAACCTAAACACCTGATACCACTTCAATGTAATTAAACTGCCAAGGCTAGCAAACAATTACTTAATAAGAAATGGAGCAGAAGAAAAATAAAATAAGTAGATTCATATCCAATATCTTGAGGCTCAAAGAGAAAAAGAACTAATGATCTCTTATAGCAGTATTCATTAACGTGGCTTCCAAAAACAAAGCCTTGGATGTTGAATGTATGGAGAACTGGTCCATCGCAACCGATGCCGTGTTGTTTCAACCTTCTTGATCCATCTCCATGCTGCTTAAAGCAAAAGTCGTGATCTTTTTGTTCATTCTCACAGCAATACTAGAGAACATAGTGAAACTACTACTCAGAACTATGTTCTCATAAAGATCCTTCCTAATATCAACATCACCTTTCGAAATTGAGTTGTATACTTGTATGTTGTCTAATGGATGCCTGCTGCTTCCATACCAATCATTGAAGGTTGAGCACCGGAAACAATCTACGACCATGATCTCAAGCATAGGATTGAAAGAAAATACAACAGAACTTTACTAGTTAAACTTTGAAGTTTAATATCATGGAGAAGGTGATATCAACGAAATGGAATGCTAAAATTATAAAAAAAAAGTTAAAAAATGTAGGGGCTACATGCATACCACTCAAATCTTTCATATCACATAAAAAATACGACCATTTTAACTTTCAAAATGTGATATAAATTTTATGCATCACAGGTAAGGTGGAATGTATGCACAAATTGAAGTTCAGTTGTTTTATATGTAAGTAGATATATATGGAGTTGTATGTATGTAAATCTTGCAAAAAATTATATAATATTGAAAAATAGAACATTTTTTCCACCACCTGTAAAGAAAATAATCTAGTAATTTGCTTGTACTAATAGCAACATCTGCAATTAAAGCTTGTCATAAAGTGGTTAGCAGCAGAAATAGAAGTGAAGATACAAGAAGCATTGCTTCTCCTTCAAGTGAGCACTGCCGATCCCCAACCTTGAACCTAAAGAAAAAATTTATTAAGTCATTAAGAAATTGAAATTAAGCAAAAAGACAAAAAATTATTAGTCATGAAATTCTCTCTCTAATAGATCACAATTATATCATTTGTCCAAATACAAAATATATTCAAACCGAAATAAAATCATATAGATCATAAAACTCAGATCACAAAATATATCATTTGCCCAAATACAAAGTATATCAAAACCAAAATAAAATAAAATAGATCATAAAAATGTCTGTAGTAGATCACAAGAATCATCGTGCTCAAAATTTGATATTTTAAGCAACATATAAATCAAACAAACCTGAGATAAAAATATTATTATTATTTTATTAGTGACAATAATATATTATAAAAATAAATCATAATGAGAAATAATTACATTCTCCACCCCCACNAAAAAAAAAAAAAAAAAAAAAACACACAGATAAACAAGTATATGAGATCAACCTAGTAGTTCTCATTTTCTTTGATCTTGTAAAGAAAAATTCAAAATGAAGTCTACTAAATCATCATAGATTAAAGAAATGGATTGGACTTGTTCCTATATCTAAGGAGAGTTCTATCTCACCTTTTAAGGGGATCTCTATCTCTTCAGCATCATCTTTTTCCTGTAAATTCATAGAATAGAACAGTATGTTATTATTACACTATTAAACTATATAACTGTAATGAATTATAAGGAAATAAACATTTATGTGTCAGAAAAATATCTTGATTCTTCCCTTCAATCGATAATGAGAATGAATTTAATTTGATTCACAAATAAGAGCTACACCTGGAGTGATATATGTCAACTACCCTCTCCTGTAATATTCAATATTTCATCTGATTAGTTTTCCACCACTCCATATATCAAATTATACACATTGGGGACAAATATCTAAGCCATCTTCCAAATAGTTATCCAAGTCTGACTTGGTAGACTTCTTACTTATCTTCTCATTTCGATATACAGCAAAATGATGCCAATCACTATACTTTTTTGTCTCATTTATTTTGTTTGTGCATGCATCATTGTTATCATTTATTTGTGTTTGAAGTCTTAGCTCTAGATGAGTCACCAACACCATCAATCTTATGCTCAACACAAATAGCATACTATTCATAAAACTCATACAACAAACTTCGAATGTATGAGATATTTCTCATATTTTCTGTAATAACTAGTTTAAAGAAACAAGGTAAAAATTTTGATAGTTTAAACTATATCTCAAATTTTGTGTCTCTCATATTTCAAGTGAATCATTTTTATAAAGTTTTATATGTTAAAATGATCAATTCGATATATAAATTATGAATAGATTGTGAGATATAAAAATTGGAAGTTATAATTTTAATTAATTAATTAAACATAATTATTCCTTAATTCTCCCGCACCCTTACTGTTCCCAACTGACTCACTTGTGATATTTATCTCTGTATGGCGTCGAATGGGTGGATCCTTACTTAAGAGCTATTGATTACCCTCTCACCTCTCGGTTTCATCACGTGAAGCCGAGCAAAGGAATCCGTAGCACTTGCTACAATGTCGGGGCGAGTAGCGAACTAAGCGGCACTAGGGAAGCCGTGACTCATGGTAGGGCTTCTTGGGGAAATTTTGGTAAGCGTGAAACTCTCTTGCATGCTATTTGGGACATTTATTTTTCCTCACGTTTCTTTTTTAAGATTTGCCATCAATCGTGCATCTTTTTCGTTTCCGGTCACCGTAGCAGAGATGAGGTTGCGTCGAAAGCAACGAAATTGTTTGCTGAACTTTTGTAACGGCCATAAGCGTGAAATTAGTTAAGATAAGAAATGACAAAACTAATAAGAAGAAAATAGAAGAAGAATAAGCAGTTTCAGGAAGGTTAGGTTATGCCAAGAAGTTCGTTAAAGGTACGTTTTGGCAAATCTGTTATGTTTTGGATTAAAATATTTTATGAGTTAAGATATTATGAAATTCTAAGTTATTTACGAATTTCAGATTGTTTACCCAAAGCGGCAAGCTCGATGCAAGTGTTTGGAAGCTAATCCTAGGGCAGTTCCATAAATTCAGGTAAATTAATCCTATGCTAACTTAAGGAAAATAATTTGATTAATGGAAATTACTTGAAGCTTAAAGTTTATTTTTTGTTCTATAGGCTATTAATTTTAACGTAAAGGTTATCAAAATGTCCAACTAATTACTAAAGATTAAGAGTCTAGCCTGGTAATCGAAGTGTGTAATTATATTTTTAAATTTTGATAATGTTCTTTATTTGAAAATATTTGTTTGATTTCATGTATGCTCTAATTTAGTTAGATCTTCGTATTGTTAGACAATGAAGATATGCATTATATAAGAGATATGCATGAGGTGAAAGATATGAATGATATGCAAGATATGTATGAGATAAATGATATGGATGATATGAAAGATATGCATGATACGAGATATGTCTAATATAGTGATATGAATGATATAAGAGATATGTTTGTTGATTAGTTACATAGCAAAGTATGCATGTTAGTAGATGAATGAAGATGTCTTAGAAGAATGCATGTTATGAAGAATGAAATAGCTTATATATGAATTCATGTTTTTATGCTCATGTTAAGAGAATGCGTTCATTTCCGAATGATACAGGCATGAGACGTCAGTTAAACATTTAGTTTTTTTACCATCTCAGACAATTATGATGCTTAAGATCATTAACCGACGTGTCGACGAGAGAATATCAATCAAGAGTGAGTAGACATAGCTCACCACCTCAGAAAATTTTGATGTTTGGTTCACCAACTAATGTGTCAATGGGAGAATATCGGATAGGGGCAAGTAGGGACATTTCTACGTCAAATAATTGTGCTGTTTAAATCGCTAATCGCTGTGCTGATGAGATAATATATACCAGAGGTGTGTTAGATTTTGTTGACGACGATCCTCAAAGAGACAGATATGTATGTAAAGAGTACAAAGTAAATGCGTATAGAAGTTTTGAGTATTTTCTTTGAGTATAGGTCATTGATACATGCATTATTATAATAAAAAATTTCTTATAGAAATATAAAAGATGAGCATATTTCAAGATTTTTCATAGAGATATAAAAGATTAACATGCATATTGATTTCTACCTCAGATAATTGTGACGTTTAAATCGCTAATTGTTGTGCTGATGAAATAATATATAACAGAGGTGTGTTAGATTTTGTTGACGACGATCCTCAAAGAGACATATATGATGTAAAGAGTATAAAGTAAATGTAAAATTAAAGTAAATGTGTATAGAAGCTTTGAGTGTTTTCGTTGAGTATAGGTCATTGATACAGGCATTAGTATATTCAAAGATTTCTTATAGAAATATAAAAGATTAGCATATTTCAAGATTTTCCATAAAGATATAAAAGATCAACATGCATATTGATTTCTTTTCTTTGGATTACTGTAATTTAAAAGTGTGGTTTCTCTTACGTTATCTTTATACAACTCATTATATTGCTTTAATTTTTTTTAGATTTTAATTCTTTGAATAAGATAAATTGAAGATGAGCAAATGCGTATAGATTGTGAGATCAACAACAGGAAATGTATAAATTTCTACTTGTTAATCAAATTATTTTTTTTAATGTCTTCTTCATGAAAGTTTGAATATTAAACTGTTAATGATAGAAATAGTATAACAGAGAATTAATTTTCACCGTCCGATCTTTCATTTTCATCTTGGTTAACTCCAAGCCTCTGGTCGGGTTGTAACACTTTCATCAGTATTGTAGATTTTTGGATGTGCAAATTTAATCACTACAAAATTTATTCTAGTACCCATGATTGCTCCAAATCCCGAGTAAATTTCATTCACCCCAGCAATTTTCAATTTTTTTTCATCTTTCTGTTCATTCTTTAATAAAATAATCAGAGAAAATTGATCTCTCATCTAACATATTCTTAATTGTGCAAATTTATAGAAAATATAAGTTAGAAGTTGGATACTTTGTCCTTAAAATTATGTTGTTTTATTAAAGAAACTAAGCACGTCACAAACTTTTTAAATGTTATTCCACTCCTCAGTGGGGCAATTTATATACGCAATGTTTCTTTCTCCATATGAAAAGAATGCTTCTTTCAACTGTAGTGTAACAGTCAATATGTAATAGGTAGAATTCCATCTTGTTGGACAATCAATCACTAGTTTTCTTACGGGCAATTGTAATTATTGAACGCCATCGTCAAATTTCATTAACCTGGTTTCAAAAGAATTTAAAAAATTTAATTGTCTTGAATCTGGTCAACTACAAAATCATTACATTTAATATCATTTTTCATCATCAAATTTAGAATATGTACACAATAAAAAACATGAAAAAGCATACTCCTAAAGAAGAACTTCGTCACTCTCAAACTGTCCTTCAATAATTTGATTATTCTATTATTATTAGAGGCATTATCTACCTATATTGTAAATACTTTGCTCTCAACTCCCCAATCAACAAAGTCTTTATAGAATGTGTCAATTATTTCAGATGACGTGTGTGGAGGCTCAAATGTAGAAAATTGAGAACACGTTTTTGTAATCTCCAATTTGTATCAACATAATGTGCAGTGACAAACATGTATGAGATTCTTTTGCTTTTGGATTTCTATAAATCTATTGTGAAATCACTTTTGTTGATATTTTTTAATGTGTTGCTTAGCTTCTTCTCCTTATACACTAACATGTCATCAGTGCGAGCAGTTGCCTTTGAAGATTTTGTAAAATTCTAGGTCATTGACTTCAAAAACCAAATTAAAATCAATTTTTTTTAACAATCGAGAAAGGCTTTTCATTTATCAATATGTAATGTGCAATCATTTCTTTAACTTTACTTTAATCATATCTGTAGTTTGCCAAAAAATCTCCCTCTAAACGGCCGGTCATTGCTTCTATTTTTAGTGTCAAACGATTGAAAATTGAAAATTTAATATTTTCTGCTTTCTCATTACTTGAATTCTGGCCGCACAACACTTCAAATGTCTCATAAATTGAGTAGTTGCACCAGTACTTCTGACAGGAATTTTCTCTTTTCTTTTTTTTTTTTTGCAATGCTTGCATTCCTCTTTTCTCTGACAATAAAAAAGATTTTTTCTTAGAGACTCATTCCGTACCTTTGATGTTCTCCTCCTTTTTTTTCTCAAGTCAACTTTCAATCTCATCACCCACCTCATCATCATTTTCCCTTTCAACATCATTACTCCCATGGTCATTATTCTCCCTATCACCGACATTCTCTCCATCATTAGCATCATTGTATTTTTCACTAATATTCTCATAGTCAATTCTATTAGTATGAATTTGCTCTCCATCTATATGAGGTTGAGTTGATTCATCTAATATTTCATTCTCCACATTTGTTGGCTCACTAATACAATAAACAATACTAACAAGGTAATTTAATATCTTTGTTATTTCTAAAATAATAACAGATTTAATCATTTGGGCAATATGAGAAAGAATAGCGCGTACTAAGTGTATTAACTAACTTGTTTAAAATCATGCGTAAAAAAATAATTATATTAAATAATTAAACAATCAAATTAACTAGAAAATTTTGTAACGAATTAATCATAGAACCATGAAATATCAATAAAACTATGAGAAATGCAATTCGACTTTCCCCAATAGAGGCAAAGTTTGAATTCATTAAAAAATGAACTCCCTGGATATTTTAAATTATTACCAAAATACATTCTGGTTGCTTTAATCCATACCAAAAGTCTACAAAACCAAAGCCCCTTATATTTAATAAATGGTGTACTTCGCTTTTAAAAAGGTAGAAGCAATAGTATTTTGGTGTGATATTAAAGATTGAAGTGTTATGCACGTGAATATGAAAAATTTAGGTGTTTGATATGTAAATTCTTAAGAATTGTGTCGTTTATCTCTATCTTTTAAACAAAATCCTGAATATATTCTATTTTTAAGAGGGATCATGAAAGCTTTTACATTTATTTTCAACTATCGACTGCAGGAAACAGTAAATAAAGGGAAAACAACTTCCATAACAGAAAAATCTGCATCAAAACCAAATTATAAATGGAAACTTGTAGTTATTCTGAAAAGAAAAAAAATAGAACTCATGTTACTGTCAGCATTCAACTTTCAAGTTGCTTTGCTCTTGTTTTCAGTTTTTTCACATTATATTTAACCTGAATATTGAAGTTTAGGTGCATGTTATGTAAATTGAGTGGTATGTTTCTAAATCAGCAGTTTCCTTGCAAGATAAATTTTTTTTCTGATATCTTTCAGTAACTGAGAATTACTTATTCTAACATTCAATTTTTTATTTGAAGCAATGGAACTGCAAAATTTTTCCACAACTAATTTAATTAACACAAGAAAAGCAGCAGCCACACAAAGATGATTAAACAGATAAACTAACAAACCCATACATCAGAAATTAAATAGATGCAGAAAAAAAAAAAAGGCAAAAATAAACAAAAACAAAGAAAATAGAGATGATGTCTACCCCAACCAGACTTGGAAGGAATCTGAGCACCGATGCTGAGAACCAAGAAAAAAAAAAAGAATTTTTAGCGATAATTGAAGTTCTCCATGTCAGAACAATAGAATCAATTACAAGGAAAAAAAAGAAGAGAAACAACACCTTTTGATATACTCTCAAAAAAACTCTAAAACTCTAGTTAATGCTCCAAGAAGTGGAGTGATTGCGGATGCTGCATGCCGAAGCCCGACAGTGGAGAGACGAGAGTTACGCCGATGCTGAGCCGCAAGAGGGGGTTTGAGTATTGCTATGCCTAGAGGTGGTGGAATGGGGACTGCAGAGCAAGAGGGGGTAATGAGACGAAAACAGGATTGGGAATAGGATTTTAGGGTTTCAAAAGGTTACACAGTTATGTCTATTTTAATTGAGTTGCTCATCGAGTTAACTAGTCAAGTCGTGTGAAACACAAGCTTGTATATTATACGAGCTCGGTTATAAGCTCTAGCTCGTATTCTAGGCTCAACAAAGCTCGACTCGCGGGCTCGTTAACGAGTCAAGTTCGAGCTAGCTTGCGATCTGGCTTGACTCATCTACACCCCTAGCCAAGGCACGCCTGGCTGGTTCTGTGTCACTTGGTCCAAAAACCATCTATCTTTGCTATATGTGGGATGTTAAAATTTTGATGTGTGTAATTCGCTGGAGCTTCTGAAATGCTTCATAGTTTCCATAATTTATTGGAAGGCATTTATTTTTTTATGCCTATTGCATTTTTCCATTTTTCTTTTTTGGCAGGATTGACTGCATGCCTGTTTTGGAATCTTATTGCTGTTACAGCTGCTTGGATCAAGGTTTCAAGTAAGTTTGGTTCATCAAAAAAATTTGTGACCTTGTGCGAATGCTATGTAGATTGAATACATGCGAAAATTCTTAAATGACATTTTTTCTCCTTCAGATGTGAAAATTTGGTTACTTGCCATCATCTACTTTATTTCTGGGTGCCCTGGAGCCTACGTACTGTGGTATCGACCTCTTTACAATGCCATGAGGTAAAACAAGGCATTCGTCAATGGTTCAGTTCCTAGTTGCGTTTCGTTATCCTCCTTTTTTGGAGAACTTATCCTTAGTTGTTGTATTTGCATGGTATTATCTTGTACTTGAATAATTGTCTTCTCTACTCTAACTAGATCTGTATTTTCTAATTTTTCAGGACTGAAAGTGCCCTGAAGTTTGGATGGTTTTTCCTTTTTTACTTGGTATATGCAATCACGTGATTTTTATTTGGTTTTTTCCCCACTTCTAAAATCAGAGAATTAATTGTCACACTTTGTCGTACAGCTTCACATTGTGTTTTGCATCTTTGCTGCTGTTACTCCTCCTATTATCTTCAAAGGAAAATCGCTAACGTAAGATTCTAGCTATGAATTTTGTTTTCATGAAAAACCTGAGGGATTAATGATCTTTGTGTAGATTTTTAGTTGCAGTGGTCTATAAATGTTTTATTGTCATTTTCTTATGTAATCCGTAGCTGAACATGTTTTACAGTGAAAATTCCGATTACGTTGGAAGGCTGTGACTTTTTACTTGTAATCTGTAATCTGTATATTTAATCTTTCTTCCACCGATTTTTAAACTCTCTTTGACTTCATGCACCTCACATTCCCGCATTCCTTTTCAAGTTTCTAGGATAGCAGAGGTTTCATGACTCTGCTGAATTTTTTCCACCCGATGTGGTTTCTGTGAGAAATTTGGAACTTAAAACTGGACACTTGTTATCTGAAGGGTCACTCTTCTGTTTAGTTTCTTGCCAACTCATTGGCTGCTGCATAGATTTTCTTTTCAAATTGTAGCCAACAAAATTACTGCGGGAAGTTTTATAATTGATAGATCATTTGTTTAATATAATTGTTAGATCATTCGTTCGTTGTATTTTATACATATGAAAGGCAAATTAAGTTGTTACTCAACAATCCTGGTTCTCGAGCTCAACTTAATTGATGTTCATCTTGTTCTCCAATTAATCATGAAGTGTAAGCACTGATAATTAATTCTCACAATGATATATTGATGGTTTAAAAAAATGATCATGCTTTATAAGTTTTATGTTCACAATGATTCTCTCACTCAATTATTCTATTTTTGTTGTTTTTATTTGCTTTTTTTGGATTGTTTAAAATAAACTAAAAAAAAAAAAAACTTTGGTTTGTCTCATTGAGCACTCCGTTTCTGTAGCAATGAACAACCCACTACCCACCCACTGAAAAAAAATATAAATATGTGTAGCATCTGAAAAAAATATTTCTACTGAAGGATGGTGGCTTCATTATGATAAACTAATGGCAGAATATGATGAATTCACCCGCATTCTTCTCAATGAATCACTGCTATTATACATATAAACGATAGCCTGAGTTGAAAAGATTAATAAACCTTTTTTGAACCCTCGTAATATATTCATATCCATATAGAGAAAATAGTACGCGCAAACTAAATATATGGATTTCTTAAACAAAAGCTAAGAAGCTTGCTGACAGTTCTTATTTGTGAAATTATTGTAACATTTCGTTATATTTTATTTTGCTATAATGTATATTCTAATGCTTTATCCTGTGATTGTGTGAAACAGTGGTATATTGGCAGCTGTAGATGTTATTGGAGATTCTGTGATTGTTGGGGTAAGTCTTATTATGAATTTAATGGTTCAAATTATAGTTAACTCGACAATGACTAATGCTAGTTACTATATAAGCAAGGGAGAAAATTTGGGGGTCAGGATATCTGACTAAATGCTAGTCAGGACAGATTTTCTTTGTGATTAGATTCACTTTAAAATGAATATAGATGGTTAATCTATCAACTATTGTATCATAGATTTTTCACGTCAAATTTAATGACTATTGTAGATTTATCAAGTCAAATTGAATGACTCTATTTTGATCAAAGTTTGATCATGCATCCTTGTCCCAATTTTTTTTCATGAGAAGATTCTTGAAAAATTTTAGGGTACATTTGATGTGATGAAGACGGGCAATGTTTCTGTCCTCACATGGGGAGGAAGCTGCAGCTGAATCTGGTGCATAGTAAGTGGAGAACTGCCGCCAAACTAAGCACCAAACTATCTTAAATAAATAGTATGACTATTAGACTACTAGAAAAGTAAGAAGTTTTCTTCGGAACTCGGAAGCTTAGGTATCCTTCGTTATTTTCTCCAACATGCTTTTTATCAGAATAATGGGTGATGTTTTTAAAAGTGGTGTACCTGTATTCCTTGATGCACAAAATAGTGAATTTGTATGTTCAAAGAGTTGTTTCCTTGAACTCTAACGGAAGTTTGTTGACCAGTTCACTTATCTATAATACACTTCACGTTGATTTAGATGTAACTTATCAAACTTACAGAGGTTGCAGTTTTATTTCGCTTGCACTTCTATTTATTTGCTATATGTATATATATATATATATATATATGTTTTTAAGGCTGCAGATATAACTACGGATCTGGAATCCCTTTTGGTTGCAGGTATTCTACTTCATTGGATTTGGGTTCTTCTGCATTGAATCATTGCTGAGCATATGGGTGATTCAGGTCATGCTTTTTCTTTTCAGCATAAACTTTTTAAATTAGTTATAAAGGATGATTTTAATGATTCCGAGCTTCTCTGAATACTCTTTTGGAAAATTTTGTAGAATTAGAAGATTGGTTTCATGGTTAATTTTTTAACCAAGTCTTGGAATTTGTCATCAACCACTAATTTGTTCAAGTAAATAACTGACTGTAATGGCTTCTTACTGATATGTGAGAAAGTAGATGGTGAGAGTTATTGAATTAAGAATCCTTGTTTATATAATCATTGGTTTTCTAGTGAGAGTACTCTAATTATGTCACGACCCATCACAGGACTTAGAATTAATTAAGACGGGAATGAATAGTCGGTTGGTGGAAATTATGTTTTCTATATTCTTCTACAATTTAACAGATGAAAAGGCCACTAACCAAATTAAATTAAAAAAAATATGTTTAAGTTTAAGTTTCTACTGGTTGTCCGTTTCTTCTATAAACATTTTCTCTCTTATCATTCATCTTTTAATTCATTAAATTAATCTAAAAAAAATAGATTAAAATTAACTGTGAACTAAACTAGTTAGTAAATGCTCATAATTGTAAATTACAGTAATTTAAGGGAAAAAAACTAAGATAGATGCTAGTTAGCTTTTTAATAAATTAATATAAACATCTTACATCCTATTCAATGTATCTTACTATATCAATATTATTTTATATCTGTACAATCGTTACGTGGCACCGTCTAAAAATTATATCAATTAAGACAAATCAATATCAATATCCTCTTCCATTTATGTGCATGAGTACCCTTAGTATTTTCTCACTAGTATCATTAAGGGGTGACTTCATACTAGTCAGTGATGCACATATAAACAATAAACATAAACATATCATTCATGGGCTCATCACATTCAATTGAGCATACTCTATAAAGCATATACCAATGCATGAGAGGAAGTAACTGCAAAGCATTTGTAACAAATAACTGACAAAAAAAAATCTTAATAAGAATACATTTTCAAGTGTCATTACGTGCAAAATAGTTGCGAAGAAACAAAATTATTATTATAGATTAATAATACAAGTACTCACATTGATGTCGATTTATTTGTTTTAATGTCTATTCTGATAAAATTGATGCCTATAATAAACCTAGGTATTCAAATTATAAAATTTTAATCAATTATCACTTTAATTAGCTATTGAATTTACATTATTTAAGTATTAAATTTTCATTAATTTTCTTCTATAACAGATTGTACTTCTTTTTTTTCTATCAGAGTCTTTTCTTTTTTAATTTGGGTTGTATCACTATGCCTAAATATATATAATTATTTATTTGAGTTAACTTTAATTTTTATTATTATTAAAATTTCATTATAATTATCATATTGGTGCTTTCAACTAGATTTCATTAATTAAACATAAACCTTATCCTCTGATATCACCTTTGTCACAACTTAACTCAAGGCTTGGAATTAACCGAGATGGGAATGGATGGTTGGACGGTGAAAATTAAATTTTCTATATTTATATACAGTTTAATAAATGAAAGAGTGACAAATCAAATTAAGTTAAAAGCAGTATATTTTAGCTTATATCGCTTCTCATTGTCTGTGTGTTCTATAAATATTTTCTCTTATATCGTTCATCTTTTAATGAATTAAATTAATTTGAAAATTCAGATTAAAAACAACAGTGAGCTAAACAAGCTAGTGAATATTCGTACTTCTAAATTACAGTAATACAAGAGAAAAGAAACTATATGCATGTCGCTTAAGTTTAAATCAATATAAGCATCTGACATGTTATTCAACTATTTTACTATATCAATAGCACTCTATATTTGTACAATTGTCACAAGAGTACTGTCTAAAATTTGTGTCAATTAAACATCAATATCAATATCTTTTTTCATTTACATGCACGAGTACTTTAGTATTCCCCTCACTAGTACCATAAAGACGTGACTCCATCATAGACAACATAAACATATTATACATGCATTCGTCACATGCAATTCAACGTACTATGTAAAATATACACAAAATGCACAAGAGTAACTACAATATTCATAACAATATGACCGATAAAGAAAATTATCTCAATCAGAATAAAGCATGTGCAAGTGTCATTACCTGCAGCATAGTTGAAAAGAAATAAATTATTGCTATAGAGTGAAATAACGAGTACTCACCTTGATGTCGATTAATTTGTCTTGACGTTGATTCCGATAAAATTGATGCTTATAATAAATATGAGTATTCATATTACAAACTTTAATTATTTATCACTTTAATTAACTATCAAAGTAATATTAATTAAATATTGAATTTTTTTTTTTTATGTATGTATGTATTATATATCATTTATATCATTTATATATATATTCAAAATATCTATATATCATTTATATCTATATATCATTTATATCTATATATCCATAGAACGAGTACTTACCCTTAGGGTCTGTTTGGGAAAGCTGCAGCTTATTGAATAATTTGCTGATAAACAACTTATCTTGATAAGCTGCTGATTAGCAGCATATCCGGATAAGCTGCTTAGCTGTTTGAGGCAGCTGTTTGATAACATCTGATTTGCAGCTGTTTGTGGATGAATGACCATTCTGCCTTTGTTAAGTAATGTTGTTTGTAACAAAATTATCTTGGCAATATATTTGACACTGCAGAAGCATAGAACAAATACAAAACAGTAAAGAAAAAAGATGACAGTCCTCACTTAACAGTGAGCATCAAGCTTAACAGAAAAAGAATTTTTTTTTTAAAATTACAATTAAAATTACTTTAAATCTGTAAAGCCTCTTAATATTCTTTATTCTTATCTTTCCCTAAGCTCAATTCAATAAATTTAGTAAACAGAGGATTCTAATGTCCCTCGTGACTTTTCAAATCTCAATTCTTATTTCTCCAGGTTCTTCTGCTTAAAATTTCTAAATTTTTATCAGGACTGGCAACACTTTCCAAATACAAATTTGCAAATCTAATTTCTCCGTTGCAATTTTATTACGAAACCTAGTTCAGTTTTTGCTAGCAATCCTTTCCTCCTTAACCTATAGCTTCCCTCAGTGCATCTAACCTGATTGGCACTTCAACTCCTCAACCATATGTACAAAGATTTCCTAGCAGCAAATATGTACAAAGATTCAATTTTATAACTTTAACTACCAGCAACCTGTATATGATTAATGAAAGAAACATAATCAGCATCTTCAGCGAGTAATTACGAATGTAATTCACTTCTCATATCAAAAATGACATCTGACTCAAAAATTATTATGAATAAGTTACACGTATAGGAGTAAATATAAAAACGAATTATCAGTATCAACTCTAAAGACATGACAGTAGCACGCTAACAAATCTCATCCTTCAAAAACATCCAACATCCTACAGTATGAGCTTCTCCTAACTCACAAATCTCATCCTTCAAACTATCAGCAGAACAGTGAGAGAGAATGACTTCAAAAAAGGAAATACAGATCAGTGCGATAGTAAAACATTAATGGAACTGTAAAAAATGCAAGAAGAACGCCAGAGCAGACCTTCCAAAGAGAAGACTTCCTTGAAGCATTGTCGGTCGGCCGTAGAGAAAGGGGGGCTGGTGGTTGGAGATCATCCACTATTTGCAGGAATGGGGGCTGGAGATGATCCACTGCTCGCAGCAGACAGGAAGGCCAACGGGACAAAGACGAAGGCGTAGTGCGAGAAAGAGATAGGCTCAGAAAGGAGACGGAGATCTAGCGCCACATATGGAGGCGAACGGAAGGGAGAGGAGAAGGGCAGATGACAGAGACACGGGTGAGAGAGTTAGATCACAAAGATAAATCACAGATCTGGCAAGGACGTGTGATCAGAGAGGGATCGAGGAGCTCGGCAGTAATAAGCACTGAAGGAACGCGGGATCGATCCCACGGACGCGATCCTTCATTTTAATTAAGGAGCCGGACCGTGCATATTCAGAAACGCAGCGAGAACGCCACAACTAAACACCTCGCCACGTTTTCAAATCGGAAAACGCAGGGAGAATGCCGTCCCAAATGGGCCTTAAATATTTTATAACCTTATGGTCAGTCGAGCCCCAATCACACGAGAAGAAATTTCTTCCTGCGAGATCTGTATTACATGAGCTTGACTTTGAAACGCGCAAACTCTTTACGTCGACTCTTCCTTCTCCGCGCTTTGCCTCTTCCTCTTCTCTTCTTTGATGGTCGGTTAGGGCATGAGGGATTTTCCTTTGCCTCTGCACAGCTTCTCTCCTTCGGCTCGATTGCTCTGGTTCTAGCATCCGCACTCACATCGTCCTCTTCTCTCGAATTGCACACACGAGAGCCGCACTCACATCCGCACTCACATCCGCACTCACATCCGCACTCACATCGTCCTCTTCTCAGTTGTTACGCTATTGGATTGAGCCACGACTTCCTGGATTACATTGGTTATTGTGTATTGTGGCTCAATCCAATAGCGTAACAACTGTTTAGCTCTCATGTAAGCATTTTTTTGCATTTGTTGTCCCTCCAATGCGATAATTTATACGCGAGAATACCCTTTCGTGTTTCTGACCCTCTCGCTTCTCTCCCCTCGTTGGCTTCCGGACTGTCATTTAGGTTCTTGGGACTCTTGGATTCTTCTCCCAGCTAAATGCAATAGAATGTTACAAATTAAGTCAAAAAGTTGTGTAAGTTGGATCTGAATGTCCAGGATTTTTTAAACCATATAAACGAAGTTCATCTTAACATTATTGAATTCAGTTTTAAAATTAAAACAATTTTTTTGGAACTTGTATCAAAATGTTTAAAGAACTTATATGTGTTTCATTTTCCTTCATTGTGCTCCCAAGGTTACTCATTATTGCTTTCATGGAAAACACTTATCACCCATATGTTGTATATTGGTTATTGTGTATTGTTCTTGCCCCTCTACCGTATGACTTCCTTATTAAGGATTAAACTTCTAGATGCAGTTATTGGAGCTTTCCATGTTTTTAACGTGCAGTTATACTGCTTTTTTTTAAGATTTTTAATTACTACAACAAATTCAAATTCATAATGAATTGATCCAATTTTTGGAAGAGTGTCTACTACATTTTATCTAGTCCAACAAACATTCTTAATTGTTTCCAAAATTCTTCAGTGTCTTCATTTAAATTATAAAATTCAAATTATATGACCTTAGCTCATTTTTTATTATTCCCATTTTTTCTCTTATTGCTTTCAATTATTCATCGATCCATGCGAATCTTAAGGAAATTCAACAGATCTTGCTATGTAGACACCATAAGATTGCATTGGGATAATCAAAATATAGAGACACCAAGCATCGTTTCCTCTGGTCGGAACCATGGGCCGACCAAACAAAAGAATGCCTGAATGAAAGAACTTGAAGCACTTGATATGAGGTATGGTTATTTATATCTAACCCTCTTAACTGATTCCGGGATTCTCTACGAAGATGGCTAAAACGGCACCCCACTTTGAATATTAGTCTGATTCTCTGTGAAGGCACCTTGTCTAAAGGAGAGTTACTCTTTAGATTGCAGTGATACACCCTCTGATTGATGGTCTAAATTCACCGCAAAGAAAAGAGGGCCTTTACTAAGGATTCTCTTCAGAAGGTCAACCAAAGACATTCCAGTTGACCATACAATTGTCAAGCACCCGGATGACGACAGATCATTCAATGCCTCTCTTCAAGCAGTTATGAATACGAAACGGTTGCAACATTAGATATAGGTATTAAAGGGTCCTGAAACCAGTTACAAATATGAATGGGTGTAATATTTATTTGTAACGCCTTTATTAACATAGAGATAAATATGTAACTTCACTAGATCCCGCTACAATCTTTAAATAGGGGGTTATTTTTTCAAGAAATGACTACTGAGTTTATTCTCAAAAAATTGTTATTATTGTTCGCTATACTTATCTTTCTCTCTCGCTCTTTCTTTCTTTCTATTCCTCTCATATGTCCAACGCTTTATTTTTTGGGTGTGATCCATATGATATTTTTGGATTCAGTATCTTAAAAGGTATGGGAGTGTGGAATCATGTGGTCAATTAGAAGAGCATATTATAGAGAATGAACTCACTTGGGAGAAACCTCGAACTTGGAGTCAGAGAATTTGTGTAACATTAAATTGAGGAACTTTGAGACCAAATTGTGGGACAAATTAAAGAACTGACCTACGTTATATTTGAGAGGAGAGCATAACCTTAAGAGCCAAACCCTCGAGGAGAACCCGAACCCCAAGACCACCGAACGGCTCAAGGGCCGAAAGAATTGATAAATCCTTGTATCAGGACAGTGCTGGGTCTACATCAAGGTTCAAACCATGAGGCGGGCGAATGGAAGTCTACCGTTAACCAGAGAGTGTTTTCTCCCGGCAGATTATCAATACTGAGCACCCTCAAGAAGTTCAAAATTTCATCATTGGAATACCAAAAGGGTCAGAGCGATCCAATCAACCACAACCTACTTTGAGTCGGCCATCTGCTTGGTCAAAGTCTCCGATGCACTAATACATCACACTATGGGGTTCAACCCTCAGGTGGTTTAATGTTCTCTTGATAGGAATTATCATTTCCTTTGGCTAGTTTAAGAAGTTGTTCACGGTGTAGTTCGCTAGCACCCAAAAGCCTCACAAGGACTCACAGACCCTGTGGCATGTCAAGCAGGGGTCAAACGAGAGCCTTCAAGCGTATGTCACTTGTTTCTAGAAGGAAATGTTGTAAGTAGGAAATCTAGAGCCCACGGTAGCACAGACAAACCCTGGTAAAGGGGAAGGAGTGCACACTTCAAGTACTTTCTGTGTTCATGTCAACCAACAATATGGTCGAATGCTTAGAGTTGGCCAAATATCATATTGCGATGGAGGAAAATGTTCATTTGCCCTACCAAAAAGGTGAACAATCCAACCACATCTCGGAGAAAAAAGCTTGTGAGATGATGTGTAGAGGGCGAAGGATGGTCCACACCCCAGACGTGAAAGAGGTCTATCTTTCGTGATGATAGAGAGACCGACAGAATTCTCGAAGCAGAGTTGATCAAACGACATATCAAATTGCGACTGAGGAATACCGAAACTCCGCTCAGCTAAGTGTTTCAATGGTGGAGTTAGTAAAAGTCATTCAAGATAATGAGTACTTAAAGGCTCCACTGATGAGAATGAGAGTTGTTTTCATAACACAAATAAATTTTGCAAATATCATAAAGATTATGGTCATGACATGGAGGAGTGTAGATACTTCCTAAGCTTGGTCGAAGAATTGATTAAGGCTGGAAAGCTCAAAAAGTTTGTGGCCCTAGGAGTGCAAACCCAAAAATAGAGGAATGCCGCTGTAGGATGACTCGGATGAGCCTGCTGCCAACTCTATCCATATAGCGGGGATAGTGCCGGCTATAATAGTAAGAGGCTCCGGATGTGAGATCATTGCACCGCTGCTTTTGCTTAGAAGCGAAAGCCCCATTTCCCATCTATCTTTACCGATGCCGATGTGCCCCGTACAAAAAGTCCTTACTACACCATAGTAGAGGATGATCAATAACTATTAGGTAAGTAGTATTTTGATTGATACTGACAGTTCAAGAAATATGCTATTCAAATCAGCCTTTGAAAAACTACATCTGTCGGCCGACCTGTTGTATGGGCTTCAATGAATGAAAGGAGGCCGTGGGGATAATCGAGTTATTAATCACTTGTGAAGAGGTGACAGCCAATTCACTAACATGGAGGACTTCCTGGTAGTTGTTGCATCACCAATTTACAACGTGATCTTGGGTCATCCATTGATCGATAACTTCAGAGCCATGGTCTCTA
The DNA here is from genome assembly GCA_003013225.1 of Phalaenopsis aphrodite. NCBI lineage: Eukaryota > Viridiplantae > Streptophyta > Magnoliopsida > Asparagales > Orchidaceae > Phalaenopsis > Phalaenopsis aphrodite. The sequence goes on along the minus strand of NEWO01000452.1, from coordinate 475,042 downwards.
CCAACCAAGTGGCAGTAATGTTCACATGCGACAGGGAAATAGTTACTGTTTGAAGCAATCTGAAGCGGTCTAAGGCATGCTGTCTTTGGGCGGTCGGCAGTGTGGAAGAAGAATCGTTTGACATCCATAAATAGTGAGGGGTTTCGAAACCGATGATGCCACAATCAAGATTCCTGCCTTTGGAGACCTGGTAAATTATTTCTAATTAGTGATAGTTTTGATGCCTAGTATATGGATTTGTTGATTCGAACTCTACAAAACCATTAAGATGTTCTCGCCTGGTCAGTCGCCGCAATGTCAGACATCTCAATAGAAATAGCATGCCATTGTGTCATCTCCAATTCAATTATCCGGCCAATAAAGCAGAAGACGAGAACTTCGACCATGACTTTGGCTGGGCCGATTTCAAGTAGGCGGACTGCATCTTAGAGCTGCAGTACTAGTCCTAGGTCAGAAGTCGAACGACCAATGAAAGATATATGTAGACTTCACAAATTTGAACTCTATTGAGGATCGATACCCTGGTGGATTCAGCAATCGATCATTTAGTAATGAGCTTCTTAGACGCTTTCTCTGACTATCATCAAATCACGACGCATTCAATCGATTCTCATGAGCGAATGCCTATATTGTTATACTGTAATGTCTTTTGGGCTAAAAATTGCTAGGGCTACCTACCTGCTTTTGATGGATATGATTTTTTTTAAATAAAAAGAAAAAAAATATTGATGTTTATGCAATGATATCTTAGTTAAAAGTCGACGACCAAACAACATATAAATGATCTAAGAAAAACAATCAAAATTATAAAAAATTATAACATGAAATTAAATCCATTGAAATTTACAACACTTGGAGTGTCGATCGGAAAATTTCTGAGATATCTTCTGACGCCCAAGAGAATAAAGGCCAATCGAGAGAAGGTAAAAGGGCTCTTGAATATGCCTTCTCCTCAAAATGCTAAGGAAATGCAAAAACTGATCGGTCGGATTGCAACACTCAGCCGATTCATCTCAACGTCGGGCAATAAATGTGTAATATTCTTCAAAACACTGAAGAAAACTGAAAATATTGAATGCTCGACTGAGTGGTAGCAAGCATTCCAAAGCTTGAGGCAATAACTAAGCTCATCGCCGCTTCTGTGAAATCCAAAATCGAAAGAAAAAACTCTATATATTTGGGAGTTGAGCCTGAAGTCATTAGTTTGGTTTTGGCCCGAGAGGATTTGGGAAAACAATTTCCAATCTACTGCACCATTCAGGTCCATAGAGGCGCTGAGGTTAGGTATCTTATTATGACAAAGCTAACATTTGCTCTAATTATCTCTGCTCATAGGTTCGACCGTATTTTTGAAAGCATCCGATCAGGGTTATCATTGACAATTCACTCAAATTCGTGCTAACTCGGTCGAAACATTCTGGTTGGCTATTGAAGTTGGTTGTGGAACTAAATGAATACGAAATCACTACATTCCCTGAATGACGATTAAAGCTCAGGCTTTGTCATATTTCTCTGAACAAGGTGAACTGAGCGTAGGAGCTGACAATAGTTATTGAAAAATCTAGACTCTGCACCTTGATGAAGTCTTGAGTCTGGCGAGAGCAGGAATCAAATTAGCACTGAGTAATTTGATCGGAGAGCATCTTTATCACTCGGTCATCCTCAAATTTGAGGGTACCAAAAATTAAGCAGAATATGAAGCACTAATAGCTGGTCTACGCCTAACTCTTGAAATGAGCGTCTGCCTTCTACTGGTAAATTCAGATTCATAATTGGTCGTAAATCAAGTTAACGGAAAATTCGAAGCCGGGAATGAAATGATGATCAAATACTTGTACCAAGCAACGATGAAGATACAAAAATTTGCGGACTTTAGAATCGAGCACGTCAGTTGGGAATAAAATCAAGTAGCAACCTTCTATCAAAAGAATATTTGCTTTGGAGAAGGGCTGCCCTAAAGGCTTATCTGACCAACCATTGAGGAACTAGAGACCATGGAGGTGGAAGTTGAAAACACAGAGTTGGGTACTTTTTTTACAATTTCTAGAGACCAGAAAGATCCCAGAAGAAATAACAGATCCAAGGAGATTAATGTTTAAAGTTGCACAATATATTATCATTGAAGGTAAACCCTTGCGAAGGTTAGTCACTTCATTAGCTCTAAGATGCGTCGAGGAAAATGAGGCAGAAGAAATCCTTCGGGAGATACACTCAAACGAATGTAGGATTCATTCCAAAAGAAAGACCATAGCACATTGTGTTCAAAGGCAAGGCTAATTTTGGTCGGTTCTCATGAAAGATGTCTAGGAGTTTTCAAGATGCGAGAAAGATGCTCCATTGCAACACCAATAGACTTACAAGTTGCAGTCGATCTTCAGTTCCTGACCTTTTGCCATCTGAGGACTTGACATCCTCGTGCAGTTTCCTTTTTCGTAGGGCCATCATAAGTTACTTTTGGTCGCCGTAGATTATTTTTCAAAATCGATGAAAGCAAATGCCTTGCTCAAACTACCGTAGATGTCGTCTAGAACTTTATTTGGACAAACATCATCTGTTGGTATGGTTTACCCCTGATATCACTAATCAGGGGGTAAAAGATTT
>NEWO01000452.1:427437-466270 GCA_003013225.1 Phalaenopsis aphrodite | reverse complement strand
TGGTTGGTGCAGCAAGTATACATGTACTTCAGAGGAAGCGGGAAGGCTGCAGCGATGAAGCGTGAAGCAGCTCGTGGCGCCATGAGGGCAGCTATATAACAAATCACAATTATTCACAACGGACTCTCACATTTGTAGATGACGGCGTCGGATGCTTTCGTATTAGTCCGTTCGTAATGGATGAAGTATTTTTTTTTCTGTTTGGTTGCTTGTGCAGTTGTTTGTTCTTTATCATTTCTGAGCATGCCTTTTTTTCTCAATATTTTTTTCTTAAATCAGTGGCTTATAAATTTGTTAATGTTAATGATGTGCGTTAATACATTAATTGTTGTTTAATTAAAGAGTGTAATTGCTTCACATAGGATTTAGAATTTAAATTAAAAATTGTTGAGTCCAAAAATTGATTCACTGCTTTCATATTTTCTCCATTGCATTTGCATCTGCATTTTTTTTTTCAAAAAGTATTGACGGCTGTAAGCTCCTACCATTAATGCTACATGACACTGAAGGCAAGGTTGAATCCACTTGGCGAGCAATAAACAGATTCTAGCCGTTTGAGTTCCCTTGGATGGCTGGAAATTAAGTCTCGATCGGTTTGGTTTAAATGCTATTTAACTAAAAAAAAACATAATTTTTTTTTCGGTAGCATATTTAATTTATGTTTTTATTAAAGTAATTTAATTTTTAAAAAAAAATTTATGTTTTTTATTTTTTTGATATTTTGAAGTAATTTGATTCATTTATTAGATAGCTGCCGTTTAGATGCTGATAGATTTGATGAAAATGTAAAAGACATTAAAGTAGATAGTGCATCTGTTATAATTTTATTTTTTAAAAATAACGGTGATTAAAGCAGCTCGCTAATGCTAAAAATATGGTTACATGCTCGATGTTTGCACTTCAGTAAAAGTTGGCTTCAAACTGAAATTCAATTCAGTTGTTCAATGAGGATTGAACGGTCACAGATTGGTATGGTTGAACGTTCATAGATTGGTAATTCATAGCTGGAGAAAGTGGGGTGGGGATTCTTATGTATTATTTATATTTATAAGAATTTCATGTCATAAAGTATACAAAAAATTTGAATTTTATTTTTAAAATTAAATAATAGTGATATTTTAGATATAACAGTAACGATTTGTGCTGTGCTTATACGTGAAAATTAGGTGTTAGGTGTAATATAAATGTGAAAAATTAGATTTGTGTGTGTGATTTGATCCGTTGGTAGAGTAGTTTTTTTGAAAGTCTGACCCTACCCATAGTTACACAATTATGTAATTTCAAAGATACGGCAAAAAAATTGAGCACAATTGGTATTTAGCGGCTAATGTGTAAAATTAAATATTATATAAAGATGATAGAAAATATTCACACACTAGGGGTACTACGTGTGTATACATATCGTTTCAAGTAATAAAGTATTTTTCTTTAAAAGTCCTAGTTCCGATCCCACGGGGAAAAAAACCAAAATTATTATAAAATTGATTTTAATAAAACATATTATTACTTGTATAAAAACTTATGTAGCAAATGATCGCACATTTTTGAGAAATATCTAATCTTATAATATTAAAGGAATGCTAGTATGCTAAGCAAATGTAAATGTAAATGTAAGACTAGTTAAAAAGTTTTAAAATGCAAAGTTTCTTCTACTCTAAACTAATAATATCCGAAGAGTTCAAATTTGTATAAAACATCCTTCCCCTTGCAATGAGTTAGTAATTAGTGCACGAAAATAATTTTTAAATATAACTAAGGTATTGTGCCAAATAAGAATAATTTGATTCCTTACCCTCGGTCAAGTGTATAAAGATCGTCGGCTAATCCAGGGTTTGGTCCCTAAACCCGTGGTTAGGCTAGGAAGATACTAGCTTTTACTCTAGAGTTCTGACTTCTCTTCCCCTGAGGGTTAACATCTCACCAAACATCCAGACCAATTTTGGGATTTTAGTCTATCTTCATAAAATCACCAATTCTATACTCATCAAAACTTAATTCCCTATTTATTTGCACTTAAACTTAAGGACTACCTTCTCATCCATGAGATAAAATGTGATTTTTACTATGTTGGAACATAGGCTACAACAGTATGTCACTACATTTTAGAATGAATTTTAACAAATCAATTGGTCAGATTGACAAGTAAATGAAGCATAACATTTGAATCATCACAATTTATGGAATCTTAAAAGCACTTCTACTAAACTACATTCCTACACATAATTATTCCTCATTGCAGGGAGAAAGCAAATGAAACTACTGATCCCGACTTTTATATGTCAATGCGATATATGCGATTAAATTCTTAATTTTTCCTTACTTATAATTCTTACTTTACAACAGTGCTAAAAACTTGATCACCAACAACAGCTACAGAAAAACTTGACTTCGAAGCAAATACAAATAAAATTATTATTTTTAAATATGAGATACGACACAAGTATATGTATCGTTATCAAGTAATATAAAACTTTTTGATTAAGTCTTAAATATCGAACCCACAGAGACAATTAACAATATGCAACTATAATTAGAAGAATTAAATAACAAATTTTACGTAGCAAATTATTCTTACTCACACTGTAGATGCTACAATAAAAATGAAAATTTGATTTTTTTTGTAATTTTTTATACTTGAAAGTAAAGTAAACAACTAACTAAATTTAACTAGATATTTGTAAGATGAAGAAAATATAAATAAAATATATTTTTCCTTATCATGAATCAGTCATAAGTATAGAAATTCTATCGTGGAAGTATTCAAATTGTGTTGTGCCAAAGAGGAGCAATAATATTCTTTACCCTGACTAGAGATGTTATAAAGAACATTGACTAATTTAAAGTTTGAATAGTCTTGAAGACGGGTTAGGTAGGGAAGATACTAGATCTTACTTTAGAGTTCCCTCTTCTCCCTCCACGTAGAGGATAACATCAAGTATCAAAACTTAAAACTATAAATCAAATTGGGGGTTTTAGCCTGTCACTTTAAAGTCCTCTAATTCTACACCCTTTAAAGTTTATTTTCTTATTTATTTGCACTTAATCATATAAATTACATTCTCATCCATATAACCTCATGCGATTCTTACCATTTGTTGACTGAGACAATACAATCTCAGATCTTACATGTTCTCACAACAGATATTAACATCTTAATTGGCCAAATCAAGAAGTAAATGAAGTATAAGGTTTAAAATTATCACAACTTCCAATATTAAAGACTAATACTTCACACAACTTCCATCCAATTCTTAATCACTTATCATTTTAAAGAAAAAGGATAAATAAAACAACAACCAAACTTAATTTTGAAAGTAGAAATCATGCAAACAAACAAGAAGTCTAAATTAAAACCAAATGTAGTCATAAAAATAAAAACTTATCTCAAATCATCTCCACCAAAGTCTTAAAGTTCTTTTGAATCTCTTCCTTCACTTACAATGCAAACTATAACTTAGAATAAAAATAAAAGTGGTGGTGGTGGCGGCGGCGGCGGCGACGACGGCGACAGCATGTAGACGACTTTAATGAGAATGCAGATGATGATGGATTATTCTGATTTCCCCCTCCTCTTCAATCCAAGTCCTCTTTTATAATTTTTCAAAAGGTGCCTTCGTGTCTCTTCAAAACGTGTCCACATTCAATGAATCTTCCAGGAGTTGCCCCCTTTTAAAAGCCAATTGATTATAATTTCATGTCCAATAACTCTTTCCCATATTTTCACCAAGGGTTGCTTCAAACACCTCTTCAAAATTCATCCAAATTCATTGAATGATCAAGTAACTACTTATGGCGCTTAAGTATGAGGTACTAGGCATTTAAAAAAACCTTATGTGTTTCACTTGTGCATAAGCGCCAGTTGTAGACGCTCATGTGCCTCAGTTCAATTGCACACCTTCTTCATTTTTGCTCCAAATTTGATCCTTTTTTCACTCCTTTCACCATTTTTCATCCATTTGATTGTACTTGAAAGAAAAATACACAAATAACTTCCATTAAAATGTAATGTCTCAAAAATAGGTACAAAAATGTGTACCTGAAAACTATATATTTTAGGTGTATCAAAATTCCCTTAACTTTAAACGTTATTTATCCTCAAGTGACACTTCAATCTTTCAAAACCAAAATAAGTAGATTATATAAATGAGTTTATTTAGGATATTCTAAAATTTTGATCTCGGAATATAGTAGTGCAATTTAGAAAAAAACATTAGTACATGAGACCAACTTAGAGTTTAGAAAATTTGAAAGTAAAGAAGTCTGAAATATGAGTTTCTTTCTACTTCAGAAATATTTTAAATTCTCCAAATATAAAGTTTAGGCATTCTATTTTCTTATCTTAAATTTTTTTCTTAAGAATAATTATACTTTATATATTATATCCTTAAGCTCAAGAGTTTTTCAAGTCTTATACATTAAAAAGATTAGATGTGGAACCAATTTTTGATTAGGCATTAATCCTCAAGCTTCTCCTCCCTTTTTTTTTTGGTGAGGATTACTATATCTAGATAGGCCTTTAATGATTTTGAATTCCACTCCTTTCCTATAGCAAAGTTTTGATATAAATCTTTTACTTAAAAACATAATAATAGTTTTGAAAATTATTTTTAATAAAATAAATTTAAGCATTGAAAATAAAAGTCTAACCCTTCTAAATTTTTCAAAAATACAATTTCTTCTACTAAAGATAGTTACCAATTTTTATCATTTCCAAACTAGAAATTTCTAACCTTAAGTTTTTCTTCATTACTATAGGTTTCAACTAAATTCACTTACTCATTTCTATTATCAAAATTTACTTCCCTAATATAACTTCATATACATAATCTTTTTTTTTTTCAAATCAAAATCAAATTTTTTTGTGGCACATTAAATTTCAAGTTTTATAAAAAATTTCATCCCCCCAAACATAAATTTTTAAATAGGATAAAACATTTTAGCATCATATATATATAGACGCAGGAATGAACACTAAATATAACATGCTTATAGGAATTTTTATATCCCAAATATACAAGTATAAAAGTTAAAAATAGGAGTAAAAATTTAATTGATCGCATTTTAATTTTAATTTTAACATATAGAGATTCATTAGACTTCTATGCAGTGGAGGATAAAATAAAAGCAAACAAACACACCAACAAACATTCACAACCACAACATAAAAAATACCTGGTAGTAAATTGAAAATGAGGTTCTTAAGTGAAAGTTAGTAACATTCTAAACCTTCCTGAGATTTAGGATTAAGTTCAACATAAACTAACAAAATACACTAAACAACACAGTTATCACAATTACTGCCACAAAAACAAAATATATATACTCATAATAACATAAATACATCACAGCAGTGTAAAAAAAAAACAATACAAAAGTAGCAGTCTCAGCAAGTACAACTCCAAAAAAAAAACAAAAGTTGAGTATAACTATATCACACAAAGTTCACAATAATAAAAACTAAACTACATTACTCAGTCTAATCTTCCTCCTCATTAGCATCACTATCATCGCTATGCCAAAAAACTACAGGCTCATATGATGGATATTTTGCATATGGAAAGAAAATTACACTCTGGTCACCTCTCATGAGGTTTTCCAAAGATGAGTTGAATTTCTTCTTACAATCACTATGTTTCCTCATATATCCATTCATATGATCTACAAATTTCTCTAAATTTAAAACTTTATCCACAGTATAATTAATGTTATCTAACATTCTTTGCAATAATTGTGATGTGAATCAGATCTAGAAGTCTGGTAGAAGCACGAGATGTAGAGGCACCTGAACTACTAGAAAATCTACCTTTCCAGACAAAGATCGAATGACGTGAATAAGACTTCACATTAAAACTTCTAATGGGCTTGAGAGGCTGCAATATCTTTTCCTAGTTATCAAATCTAACACCTGCCTACTCGCATAATGAAAACATCAAGGATGTGAATCCCAAACCTGTAGTAATAGCAGTGATGACATAACTGGTGATATTCTCATAAATCAGAGCTTTAATGTTAATGAGCTTGAACTGCTGATGTAATAGTTCAAGATAGCTATATCTCGAGTCACTTTGCTAAGGTGGTTGGTTGGTAGCAAACGAGCAGAAATAAAGTAGTGTCACGCCTTCGATGTGGCTTCTAACTTTGGCGTGGGAAAGTTGATTCCTCTATCATTAGTGATCTTCCATACTCCTCTTCCCTCAATCAATGCTGATATAATCTCGTGCAACTCCTCCTCAGTCGAACTATAGTTTGAATAAAAACATAACGTACTACGGGGCAACTAGTAGAATAAATTTATTACCTCGGGGGAGAAAGAAACTTGTTTCCTCAAACCTTGACCCTATCCTCCTTAGCTTCAGAGAGATTCACATAGAACTCCTGAATAACAGAAATCATAGCGACAAAAGAAAAACAGCAAAAACACTCCCACTGTCGGCAAACAATTAAATTATCTACTGCTCCACCTAAAAACTTAAAACACCTCTCAGGAATCAGTTTCCTCCACTGCAGCGCATCGCTATATCTGTCCTAAGCTCTTGAAATAACAAACTTGTTTGAATCAAAATGGGTTATCCCTTTAATCCTCTTCATTCTTGGTGCCATTTCTAAAAATCACATAAAATTCACAATAAATCACAAATTTAATTGTAAATCATTAAACTCAATTTCTAAAAGCTTAAACTAACATTTCTATGTATTTTTCATGAATTTTTCTCAAATTTTTACCATAAATAGTGATTTATGGTAAAATCCATAATGTGCTCAAAATACATGGTGAAAATAAAAAAAATTTACATATAAGTGAAGCTCTTACCTCAAGAAGATCAAATCTAACAAATTTGGCTTGAAACCACCAAGAAATCACAACTTTGGAGGATGACCTAGCTCTCAAAATCACGAAAATCGAAGGTAGGAGATGAAGTTGGGGTATAAATGGAGGTTGTTGGCTCATAATTTCACTTTAAATCATTCGTGAATAGGTTTATGTGAACAAACGCTTAAGCATAACTAGTTCGGCGCTTAGGAACCTACCTCTCGGGTTAGCTAGCACTTAAGCCCGGGGTCTTGGCTCTTAGGAGCATGTGCACAAATTTTTATATTTTTGATTTAAGTAAAGTGCACTTCTAGCCTAAATCAACCACCCCTAAATGGTCTTATAAATATTTAATAACTATTTTCTTCCCCTTCAACTCTCATCTTTCTCAAATTTCACCAATATTAACTAATTTGATTGAACACAAAATTTCACACAAACAAACACTTATATTAATTCACAAACAAATACAAACATTTACGATACATAAATTCTCAATCCAAACAATCTTGGATTAGATAATTACTAAGCACAAGCATGAAAGAAACTTAGCATTAAAAACACATAAAACAAACTTAACACTAACAAACAAACACATAACACAAACAAAAATTAAACAAAGAACTTAATTCCACTCTCCTTTCGGTGGAATGAATCTTGACCTATCATTAGTCTCTCCTTGAGCATTTGGAATATAAATCTACTAGAACGAACGATGGTGAAGAACTCTAGTTGAGTTTTCTTTAATCCATTTATTTTTCAAATACATGACCTTGTCCGCTTCTTCAACAAAATTGGTGTGGCTAAATTGCATCTTAATTTGTCATCCAATATGCTCTAGATGTGCATTAAATTCCATCACATTTGCTTCAATTGAAGCCACGTCAGGCTTAATTTTTGTGATTTTCTCCGCTATTCCTTCTATAATAATGGCTAGGAAACCATTGTATAACTCTTACGCACTTTGACTAATGAACTTTTTCTTCATAGCTTCCTCCTTCTTCAAATCACTCTCCCAAGATGACATCTTTCCAATATCTCACACTCTTCACTTAGAATTTAGGGTTAAAATTGAAGTGGGGTGAGAATTCTCTTCATTCCCTTCTATTTAGAGGCATTATATCATACCTAAAACTACTAGACATGTTCTCAGCCAACTAACCCACATTTAAACCCACTAAACCATGTTTAAAAATTCTAGAAACATAATTTAGCATGTTTAGCAAACTTCTGCGCTTAAGCGCCGAATGTTGGTACTTAAGTGTGAGTACTTAATTTAGCACAGGTTAACTTTACGTCCAAAAACTCATTCTTACATAGCTAAGTCATCTATTAAGGTCTTAGAATTATTATTAAATCATTATATATTCAAAATACTATCACAATTTTTTAAATCAAACACAATAACATAAAATTCAAAACAAAAACACACAGATAACTATGGGTTACATCCACAAAGCGTTTGGTTTAACGTCGTCAGCCCGACGTAACCGGTGCTTATTCGGTTTACCCAACAACATAAGATCATTCAATTTAAGTTGATCCCCTAGAAAGTAAGGTTTCAACCTGTGACCATTCACTTTGAATATTTTCTCAATTTTAGGATCTTTGATATTCACAGTTCCATTGGGATAATCATCACAACAAATGGGCCCATCCAACTGGACTTAATTTTTCTTGGAAATAACCTTAACCTTGCATTATATAGCAAAACTTGTTGCCATGGCTCAAAATTTTTATTAAGAATCCTCCAATCATGCCACATCTTCATATTTTATTTATAAATCTTAGTATTCTCATAAGATTCATTTCTTAACTCTTCATGCTCATTTAATTGAAATAGTCTTTCTCACCACCAACCTTTAAAATGTAATTAAATTCTTTAATAGCCCAATAAGCTTTATGCTCAAGTTCAACTAGTAAATGACAAGTTTTCCTAAATATTAGCCTGTATAGGGACATTCTTATAGGGGTTTTATATGCAGTCCTATAAGCCCACAAAGCATAGTCAATTTTGATTGACCAATCCTTTTTTTTTGTATTCATAGATTTTTCCAATATTCTTTTAATTTCACAATTGGATAATTTAGCCAAACTACTTGTTTGAGGATGATAAGCAGTAGCAATTTGATGGTTGATATGATATTTCTTTAATAATTTCTCCATCATTGCATTTCTGAAATGACTTCCCCCGTCAGTTATGATCACTCTCGGCATCCCAAATCTACAAAATATGTTCATTCTAAACAACTTAGCAACACTTTGAGCATCACATCGAGGTAAATTAACAGCTTCTATCCATTTAGTATATAGTCTAAATCAATAACTTCTATCCATTTGGATACATAATCTACTGCTATCAATATATATAAATTTATGAAAGATGGTATAAATGGTGCCATGAAATCTAATCCCCAAACATCAAATATCTTAACTTTCAAAACATAATTGAGGAGCATCTCATTACTTCTAGAAATATTGCCTATTTATTGACATCGATCACAAGTTTTGATATAGGCATTAACATCTCTAAAGATTGTAGGCCAACAAAATCTAAACTGCAAAATTTTGTATATTGTTTTATAAACACCAAAATGTTTCCCAAAGTCAAAATTATGGCATTTTTGGATAATTTCATAAGTTTCTACTAAAAGCACACATCTTTGAATGGGTCATCCCAAAAATAGGTCTTAGCTTCATATAAAAATTTCCTTTTTTGTTGGTATTTCATTCCATAGGGTATAATATCACTAACAATAAATTTCACAATGTCGACATACTATGGAACACGCCACTCATTAATAGTGGACAATTCTTCATCAGAAAAATGTTCATTAATTTTTTTTTGAAAGAGTGGTTTTTCTAATTCAAGCCTGGACAAATGATCAACAATTTGATTCTCATTTCCCTTCCTATCTACTATCTCAAAGTCAAATTCGTGTGAAAGAAGAATCCATCTTATTAGTCTGGGTTTTACATCCTTCTTTTTCATTAAACATTTAATAGCAGAATGATCAGAATGCACAACACATTTAATTCTAATTAAGTATGATCTGAATTTGTCAAAAGCATAAATTATTGCTAATCAGTATTTCTTATTTGTGGTATAATTAATTTGAGCTTAATTAAGAGTTCTACTAGCATTATAGATTGATTTGAAAATCTTATCATGCTTTTTTCTTAAAACAACTCCAATAACATAATCACTTGCATCATGCATGAATTCAAAAGGTTTTTCCTGAGTTGGCAAACTAATAATTTGTGCAGTGACTAATTTTTTTTAATAGATAAAAGGTTTTAGGCACTCCTTATCAAAATTAAAAATTGCATATTTTTAAGCAAATGACATAGATGCTTAGCAATTTTTGAAATATCTTTAATATATTACCTGTAAAATCCAACATGTCTTAAAAAACTCATAATTTCTCACACACTTGTTAGCTAAGGTAAATTAGAAATCACTTGAATTTTTGCAGGGTCTGCTTTCATAACATGTTCTGATATCTTATGTCCTAAAATAATTTCTCCTACTACTATAAATTGATATTTTTTCAGTTAAGGACTAAACTTGTTTCTTCATAGCACTTAAAAATTATTGATAAATGTTCCAAACATGATTCAAATGAATTTTCAAACACTGAAAAATCATCCATAAGAACTTCTTTCTTTTTCAATTAAATCACAAAAAGTAACCATCATGCATCTTTGAAAAGTAGCAGGGGCATTACATAAACCGAAGGACATTCTTCTAAAAGAAAATGTACCATATGGACTGATAAAAGTTATTTTCTTGTCATCCTCAGGAGCTATTTGTGTTTGGTGATAACCAGTATATCCATCTAGAAAACAAAAGTATTTATGCCCAGCTAGTCTATCTAACATTTGATCTTGAAAGGGTAGTGGAAAATGATCTTTCCTAGTGGCGAGATTTGATTTTCTAAAATCAAGGCATATTCACGACCCTGTGACTTATCTTATTGGTATTAACTCATTATGTTAATTCATAGTCACAGTCACTAGTCCTTTCTTAGGAACATAGTGAATCAAACTGACCCATGCTATATCTGAAATACGAGAGATAATTCCAGCATCTAACCACTTTAAAATTTCTTTCTTAACAGCTTTTTTCATAACAAGATTTAATCTCTTTTGAGGGTCAGCCCTGGGTTTACAATTCTCTTCCATATGAATTCTATGCATACAAACTAAAGGAGTGATTCCCTTAATATCAACAATTGTCTATCCAAATACTTTCTTATAATTCTTCAAAGATTTTATTAAACTCATTTCTTCTTCTGTAGTTAATTTTGAGGAATTTATAACAGGTAATATTGAGGAATCATCTAAAAAGGCATATTTTAAATGTTCAGGAGGTAACTACAACACGAGTTTAAGAGGTTTTTCAATCGATGGACAAAAAGATTTATTTTTTTCTATCATGCCCAAAACTTCAAAAATTACTCAAACATAATTCGAATATTCATTATAAAAATCTTCAAATTGATCTAATTCCTCTTCTTGCTCGTGTTCCAACTCTTTCATTTCAGATTTCTCTTCATAAGTTATTTTGAAATGGCATTCACTCACATATCTTATCACATTGATTTTGTAACATTCATCATCTTAACCTTTTGCAGGATATTTCATTTATTTTGAAATATTAAACATAATTGTCTGATCATTGACACACATAGTCAATTCCCCTTTCTACAGTTCTATCATTGCTCTTCCTATAACTAGGAAAGGTCTTCACAAAATGATAGGTATCTCTTTATCTTCCAACTTATCTAGCATGATGAAATCAACATGAAAGATAAATTAATCTACTTTCACTAAGAAATCTTCTATAACTTCTTTAGGATATGTTATTGAATGATCTGCTAGCTGTAGAGTTATAGTAGTTAGGGATATTTCTCCTAATTCCACTATTTTAAATATTGATAATGACATAAGGTTAATGCTTGCACCTAAATCACATTAAGCTTTCCCATAAAATCTATCCACTATTGTACATAGAATTGTAAAGCTACTAGGATCCTTAAGCTTTTTATGAAGTTTCTTCTAAATTATAGTATTACACTCTTCACTAAGTGCAACAATCTCATTATCTTCAAACTTCCTTTTCTTGTTAAGAATATCCTTCATAAACTTTACATAGCTTGGCATTTGTTCTAAGGCTTCAACAAATGGAATATTAATTGTAAGCTTCTTACAAATTTCTAAAAATTTTGAAAATTATTTATCCAATTTTTATTGACGAAGTCTCTGGGGAAATGGAGGTGGTGGTTTTTCAAAGTCAATTTTAAGTGGAGAAATAAGTCTCTCTAAACCTTTCGGAGCATCCCCTTCAGGCTCTTCAATTTCATCTCTCTCTACTTAATTCTCTTTTTGAACTCTACCTTCCAGCTCTCTTCCGCTTCTAAGCTGAACAACTTTCACTTGCTCTTTATTGTGGACTTTTAGATTTACTTCTGCATTACTAGAAAGTGTTCCTTAGGATCAATTACTTAATGAAGTTTCTATTTATCCAATTTGATTCTCAATATTTCTATTTTAGCTCCTTGACTTTGAAACTGATTTCCCATTTGTAACAACACTTCCTCTATAGACAACTTTTTCTCTATCATATTTAAATGTAGCACACAATTCTAGAAAATTGGTAAGATTTAAATTTGGTGCTCCCCAAACTGATTGTTTGATACCATTTGGATAATAACGAGTTTAAGTTCAAATGAATTAGCCACTATAGTAGGTTTTTGAATACTACAATGAAGTTCATCCACTGGGTTTGCATAATCTCTTAAAAGTCTGAACTCTTGATTTATTTCAGCATTTAGATTATTTTGATTTTTCCATTTCTTGAAATTATTGATTTTTTTCAGTAATTTTAAGTTTTTAAATTTTTATAAATGTTCTTTCTAATTCAGAATCGTATGTCACTAGTCCTGCAGAACCTGAACTATACATTCATTACTATGAAACACATAAAATAAAAGCACACAAATAAGACCTTTATATAAAAACAAAACTACAATATTACTATAATAAATCTAATAGTTTAAATAAGACTTAATAAAAATAGAAATTTTCTTTCTAAAAATTTCTTTAAAAAATTTGTATTTTTGTCTTTTGTTTCCGACAACGGCGTCAAAAACTTGGTGTCGTTTTTTATATGTCAATGCGATGTATGCGATTATATTCTTAATTTTTCCTCAGTTATAATTCTTACTTTACAACAACACCAAAAACTTGAGGACCAACAACTGCTAGGTAAAAACTTAACTTTGAAGCAAATAAGAATACAATTATTTTATTTAAATATGAGATACTATGCACGTAAACGTATCGTTATCAGGTAATATATGACTTTTTGATTAAGCGTCAAATATTGAACCCACAGGGACAATTAACAATATGCAACTACAATCAGAAGAAATTAAATACCAATTCTACTTAGCAAATTATTCATACTCAAACTATAGATGCTATAATAAAAATGAAAATTCAATTATTTTTTGTAATTTTTGATACTTGAAATTAAAGCAAACAACTAAATAAATTTAACTAGATATTTGTATGATAAGGACAATTTAAACAAAATATATTTTTCATTTTAATGAGTCATTAACAAGTATAGTAATTTTGTTGTAGAATAATTCAAATTGTGCTATACTAAATTCGAGCACTAATATTCTTTATCCTTACTAGAGATGCTACAAAGAACATTGACTAATTTAGATTTTTAATAGTCTTGAAGACGGGCTAGGTAGGGAAGATACTAGCTCTCACTCTAGAGTTCCCTCTTCTCCCTCCACCTGGCGGCTAAAATCACACATCAAAACCTAAAAATATAAATCAAATTGGGGGCTTTAGCCTATAACTCTAAAGTCCTATAATTCTACACCCTTTAAAATTTATTTGCCTATTCATTTGCACTCAATCATATAAATTATATTCTCATACATACAACCTCATGTGATTCTTACCATTTATTGACTGAGATAATACCATCTCGGATCTTACATGTTCTCATAACAGGTATTAACATTAATTGGCCAAATCAAGAAGTAAATGAAGTATAAGGTTTAAAATTATCACAACATTTTCCAACATTAAAGACTAATACTTCACACAACTTCCATCCAATACTTAATCACTTATCATTTTAAGGAAAAAAGATAAAGAAAACTACTTAGAAATAATGGAGAAAACATAAGCACACTTAAGTTTGAAAGTAGAAATCATGTAAACAAATAAGAAGTTTAAATTAAAACCAAATGTAGTCCCAAAGATGAAAACTTATCTCAAATCCTCTCCACAAAAGTCTTGAAGTTCCTTTGATTATCTTACTTCACTTACAATAAAAACTACATCTTAAAATAAAAAGAAATGTGGCGGCAGTGGCGGGGTGTGGGCAACTGGAATGGGATTGACAATGATGATGGATTATTCTGATTGCACCCTCTTCTTCAATCCAAGTCTTTTTTTATAATTTTTCAAAAGGTGCCTTGTTATCTCTTCAAAATGTGTCCACATTCAATGAATCTTCCAAGAGTTATTACCTTTCAAAAGCCAATTGAATATAAATTCATGTTCATTAACTATTTCCCACATTTTCACCAAGGGTGGCTTCAAATACCTCTTCAAAAATTTGTCCAAATTGATTGAATCATCAAGTAACTACTTCTAGCACTTAAGCTCGAGGTACTCGGAGCTTAGGCACAACCTTTTCAGTTTCATTGGTGCATAAGCACTAGTTTTGGGCTCTTAGGCGTCGTAGTTCAATTGCACACATTCTTCATTTATGCTCCAAATTTGATCCTTTTTTCACTCATTTCATGATTTTTCATCCAGTTGATTGTACCTGAAATAAAAAAAAACACAAATAACTTCCATTAAAGCACAATATCTCAAATATAGGTATAAAAATGTGTACATAAAGAATATATATTTTAGGTGTATTAACTATTCAGATCTCATGGGGAAGAAACAACAACACATGGATTTATAAATAAATAAAAGTTTACAGAATAAGACAAAGTAAAATAAATAAAGTGCACAACTTATCTTAAATTTTATCTCAAGAAATCCTTAAAGTTTCTTTGAATCACTCACTCCCTACAATTCACTCCAAACTTACTTGGAATCTATAGTGACGAAGATATCTCTCACTTTTCTTCTCTTATAAATCTGCAGCAAGCCTTAAAGAACTTCTCCTCTATAGGAAGAATCCACTTCTCCACAATGGACTCCCTTCTCTTCCTCCCAAAATTCTCTCTTTTGAACCTCCGAAATTTTCTTTAAAAAAACCTATTAAAATCCACAAGACTCTCTTTAAACACTTCTTCAAAATTTGTATATAAAATCAAAGTCATACAAAACTCGGAATTCATATATAAAATCAAAGTCATACAAACAACAAGAAATAAATAACTTATCTCTAATTTCTCCTCAAGAAAACTCCTTGAAGTTCCTCTGAATCTCTTCCTTTTTTTACAGCACACAGAATTGCTCTTCGAAGCAGCAAGGAGGAAGAAATCTCTCACTTTCCCTCCACTCTTACAATCTCTTGAAGAATTCCTCACAATTTTACACACTATTGGAACCTTTCTAACCTCTAGGACCTCTCTAACTTTCGGCCAAAATAGTCTTTTAAAGTTGTGGATGAGATTTCCCAAGCGTTGCTTAAGCATCCCTTCAAAATTTGGCATTATCCAAAGCCTTATTGGGCATAACCACCGAGCTCGCTGTCGGCGGCCTCGAGGGCACCGTCGGTGGACCTTCTTAATGAATTAAATCTAGAGTCTTGGGAAAATCTCACCGTCGGCGGGGTCGATGGCGCCGTCAGCGCCCCAGTTCAATTCTTCACATTTTGATCCTTTTTGCTCCAAATTCGCTCCTTTTTGCATCTTTTTGCTCCAATGACCCTAATTCATCATTCCTGCAACAAAACATCAAAAATATATTTCTTTAAAGAGAAAAATCATCAAAAATAGTATAAAATAGGTATGAAAATCTGAACATATTTTTCTCTGGTTAAAATCCCCCAAACTTAACTATTACTTGTCCTCAAGTAATTTTAGTACTACATAAAAGTTATGATCTATTGTAGTAAAGTCTTAATTCAGAAAAACTATAAGTTTGTTTTAAATAAATATCATAGTGAGATTTTCAGAAAAAATTCAAGTAATTGAATTAACTCTGTAGCCACAAGATTATCTAGTCATCAAGTTTAAGAGTTCTAGTCTTCTATTCATTTCAAGAATGACTATATGTTGCAATATTAACTCACTTAGAATATTCAAAAGATAGGAACTTCTTTAGAACTCTACTAGAAAAAAGAACCATTCCATAAATATAAGTTCAGGTATGTATTTAGGTTTTCCCTTTAGGTAGGTCCAGTGAAGCCAATTTTTGATTTGGCATATCCTCAAGCTTCTCCTCACTTCCATTATTTTTTTCTTTCTTTTTTATTTTTCATTTGGATTACTTTCAATCCTTACTTTTTCCTTTTTTAAGTGAGGATTACTATATCTGGATAGCCTTTAATGATTTTAAACATCACCTTTCTTTCCCTAAATTTGAAACTCAAAGCATTCCTTTACCTTATAAATATTTCATAGCCTTTACATCATTGAGCCCCAATCTTTTCTTCTCAAATGAATTTCTAGATTCTTAATACTTCAAAATATAGTTTCCTTTACTTTAAATCTTAAGTTACAAAATTAATTATCATTACAAAAATATTTATTTAAATCTACTATAATATTTAAATAGCTACAAAAATATAGTTACCTGAATTAAATTCACTACATAAAATCATATAAATAATTTTTAAAAATAATTAAATAGAGGACATTTAATAGTTAATCTTTTTCTTCCCTCCCCAAACTTAAATTTTTCAATATAAAATAAAACAGGTGGAAAGAAAAACTCTAAATATAAATTGTACCTCAGTATTTTAGGCAATTTCATCATTCTGAAATTTTTGCAGTCCTTCTCAACATTTCTACTTCACCTGGTCTGTACTATTAGGAGCTTTCTCATCTAAATCGTTAGAGGAAGTCTAAATAAACAAACATCCATTTCTATTACAAAAGGATCACATAAATAAAAGTACAAATATTAGTACATCAATTACATTCAAATAACAAAATCCCAAGCTATATCTTCATCACCCTGATTAGCAGGTGGATCGGGATGATACTGAGTATATCGGGGGCACTCAGGAAAAGTAACATCAGGCTCACCTCTATAGTGTGGGGCCTAAGCTTCATAATAGACTACCTCAAAATTTGAATGCCTCTGAAGGTAATCACTATCGTAATCATATCAACGTTCTAAACATTCAATCCTTTCATTTATTAACTCTATGCTCTTTCATTGCAAGGTCAACTCATTCATCAAATCAGAGAGTGTAGGGGTACTAGAAGGTGGAAGGTCATAACTTGTAGAGGGGACATCTCTGCTAGTAGAAGGTTCTTGACTTCTACTTCCAGTTCTCCATTTCTCATGGGATTCATAAGTCTTTAAATTGGCTTTACTAATGGGTTTCATAGGGTAAACCCATTCTTCATCTCTAATTTCCACTTTAGAAAGTTTACAAATTGCATAAATAAGTCCAGGATGTCCTAGACCTCCACTTGTCTCACTCATTGCCGTAGTCAATATATTCTTAAGAATGATTCTCCCCACATTTATAGTTCTACTATTTTGAATACAGAAATTCAGAATAGCTCTATCTCTAGTTACCTCACTATGGTGATAAGTCGGTAATAGAGTAGAGGAAATGAAATAGTGTCACGCCTTAGAGGTGGCATTCAGCATGGAAGCAGAAAAATTTACCCATTCTCGCTGCTTTATTTTTCATGTTCCTTTCCCATCAGTGAGAAAGTTGATCACATCATTTAGGGGCCCTTCCATCATACTGAAGGATTCACACTGGCAGCTATAAGAGTCTGGGACTTCATAAAAGGTGTTGATGCGGGCGACAATAAATTCAATGGGAAATCCACGCATTTGAACGATTCCGTCTTCAAAATAAATTACATTGGCATATAACTCCTTCACAACATTTGCATCAGCTTTATTGGTGGTGTAAAAAATTTTTTCCCACCTCCGCTTGGCAATAACTCGTTCAAATTCTCATCCCAGACTTTCAAAAACTCGATCTTGTATGCACTTCTTTCCTTTAAAAATTGAAGCAAATTTTATTTGAGCCATCGCATGGAGGAAGCAAGACTCATCGAACTCAACCTGTCTCTTTTGTCGTGGAGCCATTTCAATCTAATCAAATTATAGAAAAATTCCAAAAATTCTTCAAATATGCAAATCATGGCTTCCAATAGTAATTCTAAAAGTTCAACATTGAGATCCATGAATTTCTTCCCAAATTTTCTTCAAATTTGCAAATTTTTCGGAGCTCCTCAATGTGGAAGAATCCATGGTGAAAATCAAATATTTTTAGTTTGGAGTGAAGCTCTTACCTAGAGATGATCAAATCTGGTGTCAAAAAGCCTTGGAATTGCCTCCCAATCCAAGCTCTTTCAAGCCCTAGGTCAAAAATGACGTTTTTAGGAGGAAGGAGATGATGAATAGTGATGGTTGACTGGTCAAAATCGCAGTTAAAGGTGTTTTTTTGTGAGCTCGCTGTCTGTGAGGTCGATGGCATTGTCGGCACGCTCTATTGGAGTTAAATTCGACGTCGAGGGCGCCGTCGATGAGCTCTATTGATTTTGGTTCAAATCCCAGATTTTCGTGATTTCAATCAATTTCAAGCCTTAACGACATCTTTTCAATCATTATAGACATAATTTTAATTGACTAAATGATGTACTAAGTACAAATAAACTTTCACAACACAAAACATCACATTTAAATATAAATTCCAAGGGATATAATATACGTTACATAACACACCTAAGTTTGGTATTTTCTCAATCTCAACACATTAATTCAGCATCGCAATCCAACCACAACACTCAAAACGCTGAAAAAAAGCATCCTATGCTTAGTCTCAACAATACAGAGATCTAAAAGCATAATTCTAAAGCAAAGTAAATACAAAGTTCAAATCAAAATACATAGATAGACAAATAGGTAGTAATATAAATCTACTAATCTTTGGACTCAGCACTAGATTCTCCTCTGAGATCACTCATTGATTGCACATGAACGAGGAGGTTGTAGAAGGGTCAGAATGGAAATTCTTCAGTAGATTCCTCTTCTATCAATTTTATCTTCCTCATCAGTCGTATCAAACTATCTTTAAAATATCCAGAGTGCTCAAAATGTTCTTTCATCCTCCAGTCCAGATGATCGAAGAAATCGGAGATATTATTAAGCATATTCATGACATTTTGTACCTCCTTTTCTAATTTCTTAATTCGGTGCAGGATCACCAGAAACTTTTCAGGAATTAAGGGTTGAACTAACAGTGAATTCTGAGATGATTGATATACTATAATGGCCATGTCATTTTCATCTTCAAAAGCTAGGAATCTTTCAGTTGGATCCAAAGGCTTCCAAGGTAGCAGTACATTTTCCCAATTTTTGTAAGACACTTGGAACTAATTGCAAAGTGAGAAAGTTATGGAGGGGTGTCCAAGCCCATAAGTTGATCCATGAACGATTAGGCCAAAAACCGACTTCACAATTATGGATCCAATGTCGATCGACAGTCCCCTTTGGATGCAGTAATTCAAAATAGCACTTTCTTTAGAAACTTTACCGATCTTCATTGTCAGTAACAGTTTCACAGAAATGAAAAAATTTCAATGTTTCGAAATGGGATTTAGGAGTGTCGCAGAAAAACTAACATACTCATTTTCTCTTGTTTCCCAATCATCAGTTTCATCCGTTAAATATTGGTAAATTTCATTCATCTAGTATCTCATTGGGATGAAATTGGAATAGTGGCATACAAGAATATTTTTGATCATGTATAGTGAGTTGATTCATGCAGGAGTGAAAGTGATCTATCTTCCTTGCACATAAACAATTCCCTGGTTGATTTCATGTAAATTGGCATAAAATTCTTTTACTACAACAACCACCACGGCGGCGGTAGTGTAGCACAACACTTCCCATCTTCGCTGCACAATCATTTCTTCAATTGTTTTCGTGGGATTATTCAATCCGGGATTTAAGAATCCTCATTCCTTGATCAATCTTTTCTTTGTCAGTAACTTGTTGAAGATTCGCTGCGCTTCAACACTAATAAACTTTCGACGATTGAAAACTCACATTCTAGGATTATCAAGAGATTTAGACGCCATAGGAATGAAATTGGTGGAGTTTCACTTTGTTTTGGAGGGAAAATATGAACTAGGAATCAAATTTTGGAGTTTAAAAGGCTAATTCTCTCCGGAAAATTGCCAAAAGCCGCCATTCGAACCCAAGTAACCGCCATTTTGCCGGTCTTGCCGTCGGCGGGGTCGATGGCACCGTCGACAAGCCTTTGTATTAATTTTGCCTGGACTATCAGGAAAACCCACCGTCGGCGGCGTCGAGGATGTTGTCGGTGGCGTCGAGGATGTCGTCGGCGCCCAAGGCAAAAATTGCACAGTTTCGCTCTGGTCTAAATGTGTTCCAATTTTTCTCTATGAATCCAATTCTTATGATGATTCAAGGGTAAATAAGAGTAGTAGAGCTTAATACTACCACAAACTAACAATAATTTCAAATACAAACTACTATAATCGTGATAAAAGTAAAGATAATTATGGGTTGCCTCCCATAAAGCACTTGGTTTAACGTTGTCAGCCCGACCTATTCAGGTGTCATTCAGGTTGACTGATCATTAAAACCTCTTTAAAATTTGGTCTTTTACCCTCCAAATACAGTTTTAATCCATGTCCATTTACTTTAAATATATTTCTAGTTTTGTGATCATCAATTTCAATAGCTCCGTAAGTATAAACTTGAGTCACTGTAAAGGGTTCTAACCAACGAGACTTCAATTTCCCAGGACATAACTTCTGCCTAGTTTTGTAAAGCAAAACTTCTTATCCTGGTTCAAAGTTCTTTTGGTTAATATTCTGATCATGCCATAACTTTAGTTTCTCTTTATAAATTCTGTCATTATCATAAAATTCATTTCTTAATTCTTCCAATTCATTTAATTATAACAATCTCTTTTTACCATCATCTTTCAAATTACAATTGAATTATTTAATCGCCCAATATGCTTTATGCTCCAATTCTACTAGAAAGTGACAAGTCTTTCCAAAAATCAATCTGTAAGGAGTCATTCTAATAGGAGTTTTAGAAACAGTCCTGGAAGCCCATAATGCGATATCCAGTCTAGTGGACCAATCTGCTCTACTAGGGTTTACAGTCTTTTTATGTATTTGTTTATTCTCTCTATTAGAAACTTCAACTAACCCATTGGTTTGAGGATGATAGGCAGTAGAGATTTGATGAATAATATTAAATTTTTCTGCCAATCTCTGAATATATTTATTCCTAAAATGGGATCATCCGTCAGTGATAATCATTTTAGGCATTCCGTATATAGTGAAAATATTTTTCATTAAAAATCTTGAAATACTTTTAGCATCACAATGTGGTAAAGCTTGTGCTTCAATCCACTTAGAAACGTAGTCCACTGCAATTAATATATATAAGTTCCCAAATTAAGGAATAAATGGTCCCATAAAATCTATTCCCCAAACATCAAAGATCTCAACTTCTAACATGAAATTCAGAGGCATTTCATTTTTTCTAGATATATGTCCTACTCATTTAAATCGATCACAAGTTTTTATGTATCTATAAACATCTCTAAAGATAGTAGGCCAATAAAATCTAGCTTGTAAAATTTTATAAGCAGTTTTATCAATCTCAAAATGTACTTCAAATTCAGAATCATGACATTTCTGAATGATTAGCTCAGTTTCTTCATAAGGTACACATCTCCACATAATAAGATCTTTACATTATTTATATAAATAAGGCTCATCCAAAAAATATGCTTTTGCATCATGAATAAATTTCCTTTGTTGTTGCAATGTCAGCATAGGTGACAAAATATCACTTACAATATAATTAACAATATCAGCATACCTTGGTATTTTCCACTCATTAATATTATAAAGTTGTTCATCAGGGAAACTGTCTGTAATTTCATTGTCAGTGTCAGATAATTCATGGTTTTTTAATCTTGACAAATGATCAACAATTTGATTATTAGTTCCCTTTCTATCACTAGCCACAAGATCAAATTCTTGCATCAAAAGTAACCATTTAATCAACCTTGGTTTGACATTCTTCTTTTGCATCAGATATTTAATAACAGAGTGATCAGTATGCAAAACACATTTAGCTCCAATTAAATAAAATCTGAATTTATCTAAAGCAAATACAATGACCAGTAAATCTTTTCCAATAACAGTATAATTAATTTGTGCATCATTAAGAGTTAAACTAGCGTAGTATATAACTTTAAAAATCTTTTCATACCTTTGTCCAAGGATAGCTCCAATAGCATAATCACTAGCATCACATATCAATTCAAATGGTTTCTCCCAGTTAGGTGAAACTATAATAGGGGTTGTGATTAATTTATCCTTTAATATCTCAAAGGCATTTAAATAGCTTTCAGTAAATTCAAATTTCTTATCCTTTTCTAAAAGTTGGCATAGAGGTTTGGTAATTTTTGAAAAATATTTAATAAAATGCCTGTAAAATCCAACATGTCCAAGAAAACTCTTAACCTCTCTTACATTAGTAGGAGTGTTAGTTTAGATATAACTTGAATTTTTGCAGGGTCTGCTTCCATACCATCTTCCAAAATTTTATGCCCTAATACAATTCTTCCTGCAACCGTAAATTGACATTTCTCCCAATTTAAAACTAAATTAGTTCTTTTGCATAACTCCAAAAATTTTTAAAGATAATTTAAGCACGCATGAAATGATATTCCAAATACAGAGAAATCATCCATAAATACTTCCAATCCATCATCAATTAACTTACTAAATATGGACATCATACATCTCTGGAATGTTGCAGGTGCATTAGATAATCCAAAAGGCATTCTTCAAAAGTAAAAGTTCCAAAAGGACTAGTAAATATTGTATTTTCTTGACCTTCATAAACAATAGGAATTTGATGGTAACCGGTATATCCATCTAAAAAACAAAACTATTTGTGCACAACAAGTTTATCTACTATTTGGTCTAAAAAGAGTAAAGGGAAGTGATCTTTCTTGGTGGCAGTGTTTAATTATCTATAATCAATGCAAAAATGCCACCCAACAACTTGTCCGATAGGTATTAATTCATTATTTTTTTTGTCTCAACAGTCATTCCCCCTTTCTTAAGAACACAATGAATTGGACTTACCCACGCACTATCTAAAATATGATATATAATTCTAGTGTCTAACCATTTCAAAATTTCCTTCTTAACTACTTCTTTCATCATTGGATTTAATCTCTTTTGTTGATCAACTCTTGGTTTATATTGTTCATTTAATATAATTTTGTGCATACAGATTGAAGGACTCATTCTCTTAATATCAACTAGGGTCCAACCAAAAGCTTTCTTATATCTTTTCAATGTATCGAACAGTCTTTGATCTTGTAAATCATTTAATTTTGAAGATATAATAACTGGTAATGTAGATGAGTCTCCCAAACACACATACTTCAAGTGGCTAGGCAATATTTTCAACTCCAGTTCAGGTGGTTTTATAATTGATGGAAATAGATTCTTATCAGCATTTTCCGTAATATCCAACATCTCAAATCTTTCCTGAACATAATCTAATTCTTCATTTTCTAATTCATCCAGAATAACTTCATCACTCTTCAAATTGTTCTTTCTCTTCAAAATGTTCTTTGAAATATTCTTTGAATAGATGTTCACTAAATTCCATGCAAAAACATTCATTATCTCTTTCAATATCAGGGTAATTCATAGATTTTGCAATGTTAAAAGTCACTTCTTGATCATTAACTCTCATGGTTAATTCTCCTTTTTGAACATCTATCATAGCTTTTCCAGTAGCTAAAAATGGTCTCCCTAAAATGATAGGTATTTCTTTATCTTCCTCCATATCTAAAATAATGAAATCTATAGGAAAGATAAATTTATCCACTTTTACTAACACATCTTTTATAACTCTCGTAGGATATGTAACTGAACGATCTACTAACTTTAGAGTTACAGAAGTAGGTGAGACTTCTCCTAATCCTATTCTTTTAAAAATTGATAGAGGTATAAGATTATTGCTGGTTCCCAAATCACATAAAGCTCTTCCAAAAAATTTTTCACCAATAACACAAAGTGTAGTGAAACTGCCAGGATCTTTTAATTTTTCAGGAAGCTTTTTTTGAATAATTGCACTACACTCTTTGCTAAGTGCAACAGTTCCGTGAACTTCCCTTTCTTATTCAAAATATCTTTCATAAATTTCACATAATTGGACATTTGCTCTAAAGCTTCTACGATGGGAATATTCACCGTTAACTCTTAAGAATTTCTAAAAATTTTAGAAATTGTTTATTCTATTTGTGTTGCTTCAATCTTTAAGGAAACGGTGGTGGAGGTTTCTCCACAGCAATTTTCATTGGTGTAAATGGATACTCTAAATCTGGGTACTCATAATCCTTTTCTTTTTCAGTATCCACTTTCTCTTTTTCAAATTCTGTTTCTTTTTGCACTCTTGTCTCCAATTCTATTCCACTTCGTTATTATATCGCCTTGATTTGTTCCTTTCCTTATTCTTTAGGATTTGGTTCCATAGTACTAGGAAAAGTTCTTAATGTTCGGTTACTAAGCGCAGCAGCGATATGTCCCAATTGGTTTTCAATATTCTTAATAGTAGTTCCTTGACTTTTTAATTGATTTCCTTGAATTTGTAATTGATTTCCTTGATTCTGTAATTGTTGACCTATGTTTAATATCAGCTCTTCCCTAGACAACTTCTTCTCCTTAATTTGAGTGTTACTATCAAATCCTAGGGAATAAGAATGTCTATAGTTAACATTTCCTTGGTTGGATGAATTTTCTAATGGGTTCACTGGGTTGTTTGCCCATTATTGATTTGTAAAATAATTGTTATTCCAATTAAAATTTGGGTGTTTCTTCCAACCTGGGTTATAATAGTTTGAATAAAGGTTATTGGGTCTATTAATAACCTTTAAAGTCTCTTATGAAGGTTGAACATCCACAAATTGTCCAGATGAACTCTCTTCCATCATAGGAGGTGTTGGAGAATAATTCATCCAATAGTGATCAAATTTCTTTGATATTACAGCAATCTGTGAAGCTAACATAGATATTGCATTAGAATCATGGATACTAGCTACTGTTTTAGCATTTACCCATTCAGAGGGCCATTAAAAATTGTTGGTAGCTATCTCTTCTATTAACGAATAAGCCTCATCAAAAGGTTTTGACATTAATGAACCACCAGTCGTGACATCTATAATCGATCTAAGAGACCCCGCTAATCCATTATAAATGGTTTGAATTATTAACCAATTTGGTAACGAATGATGAGGGCATTTCCTAAGAAGATCTTTAAATCTCTCCCAAGCTTCGTATATTGACTCTCCATCAATCTGACAGAACGATGTTATGTCATTTCTAAGTTTAGCAGTTTTGGATGGAGGGAAATATTTGGATAGAAATTTCTATGAAAGTTCTCCCCAAGTTATATTAAATCCTGGTGCTAACAATTTTAACCACATCTTAGCCTTATTCCTCAGTGAAAAAGGAAAAAGTCTAAGTCTAACAACATCGTTTGAGACTCTGTCATATTTAAAAGTAGCACACAGTTCTAAAAAACTAGTGAGGTATAAGTTAGGATCTTCATTTAATGTACCTCCAAATTGATTATTTTGTGCCATTTGGATAATAGTAGGTTTAAGCTCAAATGAATTAGTAGCTACATCAGGATTTTGGATAAATAAGTGAATTTCATGTGCTGTAGAATTTGCATAATCTCATAGGGGTCTAGGTTGGTGTTCATTCTCTATTCCTTGATTGTTCATGTTGTTCTCCATTGTATCAGAATTTCTAGGTTTTCTTCTCAATCTTCTAATCTTTCTAACAATGCGTTCTAATTCCAAATTGTAGGGTATATGATTTTCAGGTTCAAATTTACGCATACAATTTGAAATCAGCACACAGTAAAATAATTAACCAAACAACAATAAGTGTAATTCAAGTAAAGATTTTCTACTAATCCTAATTTGTCTCTTACTTTAATTGTGATTTTGTTACTCACTCACTCCCCAACAATGGCGCCAAAAACTTGACCGCGACTTTATATATGCTTAAAAATATAAGTATTTAATACTGCTGCTAAAAGATATTCTTCCTCAGCAACTGTATCAAATCCTTAATAACAGTTATAAATTCGATAAATATAGATGAATTAAATATTCAATAATTGTAAAGTCACACTTATCAACACAAGTATATGTATTGCTCAAGTAATATAGGGCTCTATTGGAGTCCTAGATATCGATCCCACAGGGAGTAAGTTTAGAACTACGAACTAAGATTTTAGAAAAAGCCTTTAATCACAACAATGAAGTTTATTTTGCTTATCTGTCACTAATAGCCAATTGAAATAATTACGTAATTTTAATAACTATTAAATAACTAATAATACTAATGAAGGTTTAAATGTGATATTCAATATATAAGAAAGCATCCTTTTCCTTGTCAAGAAATTATAGTGAATGGATAAAGTGAATTAGTTAAAATTATATTGTGTCAAATAGGAGCATACCTATTCTTTACCCTTTAGTCCAGACATAAAGAACATTAACTAATCCTACGCTTGTTTACTGAGTCTGCGGCTAGGCTGGGAGGATACCGGCTCTCACTCAAAGCTCCCACGTTCCCCTCACCTAAGGGCTAACATCAACACTTCAGCACCCAAACGATAGGGCCGAATTGAGGATTTTAGTCTGCCACTCTAAAATCTCCAATTTTATGCCCGATAATATTATTTCCCTATTTATTTGTACCCAACTTCCAAGAGCTTTGACCTCCCTAAATCATGGATGTAATCTTCACTTTAGTTGTAAAACTCAACATATTTTAACAAATCAATTGGCCAGATTGAAGGTAAATAAAGATCAAAGTGAAAAAATCATCACCATTTCTTAAACATTTTCATGGCTTCACCAATTCAAATCACCATTTCATAAATCTCGAGATAATGAGAAAGACAGAGAAAACTACGCAGATCTCATGGGGAAAATGCAACAAAACTCCAAATTCATATATAAAATCAAAGTCATACAAACTACAATAAATAAATAACTTATCTTTAATTTCTCCTAAAAAAAACTCCTCAAAGTTCCTTTGAATCTCTTCCTTTCTTTACATCACACATAATTCCTCTTCAAAGCAGCAAAGAGGAAGAAATCTCTCACTTTCCCTCCACTCTTACAATCTCTCAAAGAATTCCTTACAATTTTACACACTATTGGAACCTTTCTAACCTCCAAGATCTCTCTAATTTTTGGCTTAAATTGTCTTTCAAAGTTGTGGATGAGCTTTCCCAAGAGTTGCCTAAGCATCCCTTCAAAATTTGGCCTTATCCAAAGCCTGATTGGGCATAACTGCCGAGCTCACCATCGGCGGCCTCGAGGGCGCCGTCGGTGGACCTTCTTAATGAATTAATTCTGGAGACTCAGGAAAATCTTGCCGTTGGCAGGGTCGATGGCGCCGTCGATGCCCTAGTTCAATTCTTCGCATTTTGGTCCTTTTCGCTCCAAATTTGCTCCTTTTTGCATCTTTTTGCTCCATAATTCATCATTCCTGCAACAAAACATAATAAATACTATTCTCTAAAGTGCAATATCATAAAAAATAGTATAAAATAGGTATGTCTCAACATATTTTCCTCTGGTCATAAATCAACATCAACCATTTTGCTTCATCGACTACAATTTGCTCCATTTTTGCTCCATTTGTTCCGACCATTTAGTGTACCTACAACTAAAAACATCAAAAATACATTTCATGAAAGTACAATATCATTAAAAATTGGCATTAAATGTACAAATAAAAGCAACATATTTTAGGCATGTCAAAATCCCCCAAACTTAATTGTTACTTGTCCTCAAGTAAATTATTTCTTCTAAAAAATAAGTTAACATTTTTTAATATGTAAATGCGGTAGTCATGACTTTAGGAAAATCTTAATAACTTAAGTTAGAAATAAGACATATGAATGTTTTGCAATCAAGTTTAGGAATTCTAATTCTACTTTTCATTTCAAAAATTAATTGTAGTTTGAAAAACATAGGAGTCAGAAAAATAATAGATAGAATTTTAGAAACTTCTACTAGTAAAGATAAACTAATATTACAAAAAGTAAAAGCTCAAAAATGTAATTAGGTTTCTTTATTTAAAATGATTCAACCGAAGCTAATTTTTAAATAGGCATCCCCTCAAGCTTCTCCTCACTTTCACATATACTTTTTTTTTATTCTTTCTCTTTTTTATTCTTTTTCTTTTTTTTTTATTTTCAAGATCATTTTTAATCCTTTCTTTTCTTTTTCTCAATGAGGATTACTATGTCTGGGTCAGTCTTTAATGATTTTGAACTTCACTATCCTCTTCTTAAGCTTAAAAACTCATCATATTTCCTTTGATAATTTGCATTAGTTTTTCTACTTTTATCTTTAATGATTTTGAACTTCACTATCCTCCTCTTAACACCACATACCTCATATTACTAAAAAAATATATTTTCTTTGAATATAGTTTCTTAAGGACAATTAAAATTATATTTTTCAAAAGCTTTTCCAAATTAAAATTTTTCTTATTAAATTAAAACATTTTGACTGAAAAGATAAAAGTAGGAAGAATTTTTTTTAAAAAAATGATTTTAATAAATATATGTTTAACATGAAAATATGTAAGTATATGAAGCAGGTATACAGTAGCAGTAGAGTGTAATTAACATGTATGTATCAAAAAGAAATTACTAAATACATGAGTTTTTCTAAACATTACACATGTACAACAACAACAGTATAGTAAAACAACTAGTAGTGCGACAACACAAACAACAAGCAGTACAAACAACAAACAATAAAAAGTCGAAATTACAACAAGTTCACAACAATAATTTCTTCAATAAAGATTTCAAGATATTAAACAAAATAAATAAAATAAAATAATCAAAAAAATGAGTGAAAGGTGATAATCAAGAAATGGGGGGAACTGAGCTGAATTCCCCTCTCCAATCAAATTGTGAGCTATCATCATTTGGAACATGGGTTCACGAACACTACTTCCAAAATTGCTTGCCCTTTAAAAATATTCATCAAAATGCTCCATGTGGGTCATCTAATCATACATCTGACGTTGCACAACAACAAGTTCATCTTAAAACTCTTGCATTTGACCATATAAATCTTATAAAGTGACTTTGGATTTAACTGATGTATAGGAAGTAGAAGCTCTAAAAGTAGGAACATCTGAAGATCTAGCTCCAAAGCCAAACACTTAATGGTTCTCATAAGTACTAACAAATAGATCTACTGATAGGCTTCAGTGGTTGCACCTGTTTTTCCCAACTCTCATATTTGTCTCTTGATTGCTTACATATAGTAAAAATCAAGGCAGGGAAACCTAATCCTCTTGTAGACTCACCTCAAGAAGAAATATTCTGATAAATTATAGAACCAATATTTATACTCTTCATCTGTTGGATGCAGAAATTCAAATATGCTCTCTCCTTGGTCGTGCAAAAATAAAATAGTGCCAAGCCTTAGAGGGTGCATTCAAAATAAAGGTAGAGAAGTTTACCTTATGATTGTTCTTAATTTTTCAAACTCCTCTTCTGTTAGTCAGAAATGCTATCACCTCATCCAATTGTGGATTAGAAGACTCAAATGAAGAATACTTATATTTAAGAATATTTGGTAGCTTGAATAAAGCATTGATGCACTTTGGAGTCACTTCAACTCTTTTTCCTTGAATTTAAACTTAAACATCAGAGGCTTAAGGGAAATTGGCAAAAAATTCCCGAACAATATAAATCACTGCCACCGCGCTGAAGTAACAAAAAATTTCCCAGTGTCGGGCTATAATCAAGCTTTCCACTGCACCGCCAAGATTGATAAAAGCCCTCTCCCTAATAATCTTTCTATTCACAAGGAGATTTGTATCTAAACTGAGCCTTTATACTGGAAAATTTCTCCGAACCAAACTTAAATCTTCCTTTTCCTCGCTTAATTCTAGAAGCCATAATCTATAAAAAAATCTAAAAATTTCCACATAAATTCCAAATAATTTTCTTAAACTCCCAACAATAATTTTCTAAGGTAAGAAACTTTCCACCATTGATTCATTCCTTATTTCTTCCAAAAAAAACCAAAATTTCAGCACATGAGCAATGTGAGAAGAATCCATGATGAAAATTAAGAATTTTTGCATTAAAGTGAAACTCTTATCATGAGGAGATCAAATCTGAAGTTTTTGAGTCAAGAAATTGCTCCAAAATCTAATATTTGAAAAGCCCTAAGAAGCCTCTATAGCGTTTTTCGCGAATCAGAGAAGAAGATGGAGATTATGACTTGGGTAAAAATCCGGTTTTTAAGCTAGATTTTCAGTTCAGTTGAACCGACACTTTGGCACCAAGCTCTCAGGTTTCTATCGCCTAGGCGTAGTGCCCAGATTTTGGTTTTTCATTTCTTTGTCAAATTTCAACAACGAGCGCTGCACACTAAGGCATTAGGAACCCTAGCAAGCTAATGTCAACATGTTTAAAAAACTTCAAACACCAAATTTTCATAAACACAAACAATCACTTATATTTAAATATAAATCCAAGCCCCATACAAACAATAATACACGACACTCAAAAAATTTAAACACAAATTTTGATATCACTCACAGACTCTTAAGCATTTAAACTCTCTAAATACTAGATAGCCTTCAAGCAGACCACAGAGCTATTGCTCAATCAAAACAAAAAATTTTCAAACACCCAACACAACAACATGCACATATTAAAGCTACTACAAAAAATCACTCTAAATTGTCATCAACCTCACAATCCACTTCTCTAATATCTCCAAGCGGTTTATGTATATACAAGTTGTAGAAGGGAAAGTTTCCGAAGTCCTCGGAATCTTCATTGATCCAGCCATTCATCTTATACATCTGAACCTGTGCATCATGGACTTCGACAGTATGATTCGACTGTTGTTTCATTTTCTAAGCTAGATGATCAAATTGATCAGTGATACAATTGATCCCATTATGAATCACTGATAACTCCTTTATTTTCCCCACTACCTCCAAGATACATGCCAAACTATCAGCTTGTCGAGATGCTGACGATGTGGAAGGGTGTGAAGACTGATCTATATAGGAACTTCTTCTACGCACCTTATAAAGATTGATGTTGTCACACGTCAAGGTAGACTGGTCCAAGGGCTTCCAGGGAAGAAGTATCTTAAGGGACCTGGGCTTGACTACAAAGTGAGAAAATAACTATAGGGTGTCCAAGCCCAATTATAGATCCATGAAGTGCAACTCTAATGATGGATTTATAAATACGTGCCCCCACATCAATAAGTCTTCCCATCTGAATACAATAGTTAAAGATTGCACTTTCCTTCATTATTTCCTTGATGTTCGCGGTAGGAAGTAATTTGATAAAAATGAAAAAGTGCCAAGGCATAAATGAAGAATTTAATCTTGAAATAGGAAAACTAACCTTGGAATCACTTCTGAATTTCCAACGTTCATCGATGTCCATCAGGAATCTAAAGAACTCAACCAATTTGTCTTTAGTCGGAGTAAAGTTAGCAAATTCACAAATTATCACACTATCCACAAAGAAGAACTAGTTGATTCTTCCGGGAGTGAAGGGTACTAACTTAATTCAAACATATACCAATCCCTAATTTAATCCACGAAGATTTGCGTAGAATTCCTTCACAACAGAGATTATTGCTGCGACAGTGGTGTAGCAAAACACTTCCCAAAGCCTCTACACAATAATTGCATCAATCTGCCCTCCATGCGTGATGAATCCTCTTTTCTTTATCAATTTCTTTTTCACCAAAGTCCTGTCATGAAGTCTCTATACTCCCTTTCTTATGAACTTCTTATGATCATATATTCTAAGAGTTGGACTTGCCAAAGCATTGCACTCCATGATTCTTGTCATCTGGTGAAATCTCAAGACTTATATCACTCCCAAGTCTTCTAAAATGGTGAAGAATGAAATCATCTAGAGCTTTTAGGGGTTTAAAATGGTGAAAACCATCAGAAAAACCACAGAATCGGTTCATTTAACAAACATGTAGTTGTGACACCTAGGCATCAGGCTCTCAATATTCTGGATCCGAGGCAATAGATTTTGGTGCCTAGACGCTAGTGCAAAATTAAGCACTAGTTTGCCAGAGGTCTAAATACACGTCTTAACCTCTTCTAGTTCATGAGTTAAAATTATTTTAAGTAGTAACAACACACGTGAAACTCTGAAACTTAATCAAGCAAATAAACATAAACAAATCTAAAACAACTAAACTCATTTTATTTTGTTAACTATGGGTTGCCTCCCAAAAGCCCTTGGTTTAACGTCGTTAGCCCAACATATCCACATCTTATTCAGGTTGACCCAACATTAGTATTTCATTAGATATAGATTTATTTCCATCAAAGTAAGGTCTCAGCCTATGTCCATTAACTTTAAAAATTTTATTATTTTTTCAGATCCTTGATATACACATCACCATAAGGATAAAATTTTAGAAAAATGAATGGCCCTAACCACCTAGACTTCAGTTTCCTAGGCAATAATTTCAATCTTCAAATGTATAGTAAAACTTCTTATCAAGGTTTAAGATTCTTTATTAAAATCTTCTGTTCATGCCATAATTTTAACTTTTCTTTATAAACCATTGCATTCTCATAAGATTCATTTCCGATTTCCTCAAGCTCATTTAATTACAATAATCATCTCTCAGCAGCATTTTCCAAGTTATAATTAAATTATTTGATAGCCTATAAGCTTTATGCTCCAATTCTACTGATAAGTGAGAAGCCTTCCTAAATATGAGTTTCTATGGGGTCATTCCTATAAGAGCGTTTTATGTTGTCCAATAAGCCCATAATTCTCCATCCAATCTATCAGACCAATCTATCTTATAATGATTTATAGTTTTCTAAGAAATTCTTTTAATTTCTCAATTGGACAATTTTGCTAGACTTATAGTCTAAGGATGATAAGCAATGGCAATTCTATGTGTAATACCATATTTTTTTATTAATGTTTCAATCTCCTTATTCTTAAAATGACTTCCCCATCTATAGTTATTACTCTTGGCATCCCAAATCTACTTAAAATATTTCTCTTTAAAAAATTTGCAACACTTCGAGCATCACTGTGAGGTAAAGCTACAGCTTCTATCCACTATGAAACATAGTCCACAACAAATATTATGTAAATATTTTCAAAGGATGGTATGAATAGTCCCATAAAGTTTAAACCCTAAACATAAAAAAATTCAACCTCTAAATTAAGATTGAGGTTTCATTTATTCTAGAAATATTACCTACCTTTTGACATCGGTCACATGTTTTCACATAAGTATTAACCTCTCTAAATATTTTAGGATAATAAAATTCAGACTGTAAAATTTTATGTGCAATTTCATTAATCCCAAAATGTTCCCCAAAATTAGAATCATGATATTTCTGAATAATTTGCTGAGTTCTTCCATAAGTACACATCTTCTAATAATTTGATCCTTGTATTGTTTATATAGATATGGGTCATCCTAAAAGTAAGATTCTGCATCATGCTTAAATTTTCTTAATTGTGGGTATGTCAAACAACAGGGTAAAATGTAACTAACTATGTAATTAACTATGTTGGCATAACACTGAACATGTCAGCTACAATGTATAATTTTTCATCAGGAAAATATTCATTAATTTCATTTTCAATGTAATCTGATTTTTTTAGTTCAAGCCTAGATAGATGATCAACAATCAGATTATCAGTTCCTTTCTTATCTACTACCTCAAAATAATATTCTTACATCAGAAGGACCCATCTGATTAACCTTGGTTTTACATCCTTCTTCAACATCAAATATTTAATAGTAGAGTGATCATTATACACTATAGATTTAGTTCCAATAAGATAAAACCTAAATTTGTCAAAGGCATATACTATTGCTAATAACTCCATTTCATAGTAATATAATTAATTTGAGCTTCATTTAGAGTTTTACTAGCATAATATATTACTTTGAAAATTTAATCATATTTTGTCCCAAAATAGCCCCAATAGCATAATCACTTGCATCACATATCAACTCAAATTATTTCCCCCAATTGGGTGAAATAATAATAGGAGCGTGTTGACCTTACTTTTGGTCGAGGTTTAGTTTTTCCTCTTTAATGGCCTAAGGTCTAGCCATAAGACATTCCTATTGACTATTCTTAGAAGACTAGAAAAGGCGCCCTCACCACTAGAATTTCCAAACTCTTCTCTACTTAACTTGAAGCTCCACATATTTGTGCTAACCTCTAGCACTTAGTAGGTGGGGTCACTAAGGGGGAAACTCAAGATGAGTCACCCTTAGGACTGTTGGACCTTAAGGTTGACACTGGGTGTTGGTCTGGAGCTAATTCACTCACTACTGTCATCTACACTCACATTCACTCACAACCCTAAACTCAAATTTCTAGCCTTGATCCCTTGATCTTTTGGGATACTCATGTAGATGGTCCCGTAAACCTACTAGCCCTAGGGTTATGGTTTAACTAAGACCACTATGTAGAGGACCAAAAATGAGGTTTCCATTGGTCCATGGCTTGTTGGTGATGGTTGGTACCTCAACTCTACCAAAATACCCATCTTGGCCTTTTACCCCTAAAACACCCCCAAATTACCAAAATACCCCTCCATAGCTCAAAATCCCAAAAATTCAAAAAATTGCTTGAAAATCTAATAAATCCCAAAAAATTCCCAATTTCATTTCTCTCAACTACTACAGGACCAAGTTTGGCCAATTTGACTATCTTTGATAAAAAATCCCTAAATTTGCCTTTAATGACCCAAATTTCCCCAAATTCAACTCAAATGTTCATCAATTCGATCTCAATTGACCTTAATCCAATCCTAAACTCAAATTGACTTTTGATATGACCAAATCAAACCAAATACAAGCTCAATTGGTCCATGATTTGAGCCCAATTTTGATTTGGGTCAAAACCCCAATTTTAACTATATGACCTAATCTCACCAAATTGAACCCATAACCTAGTCAATTGGCCTCAATTAATGTTGAAAAACCTTTATAACATTCCTATACATCAAAATAAACCATCAATTGGCCTTGGTGAAGTCTCAAATCCATTTGATTTTGGCTTAAATCCAAAATTCCCAAATTTATCCCCAAATTGGCTAAGTCCCCAAATTTCACCCAATTGATTGCCTTAACCTCCAAATTGGCATCCAATTCATGTTGGAAACTCTTCATGAGGTCCCAATTGAAAATTTATAAAAATCAATTTGGACTTATCCCAAGGCTAACCCAAGCTAGACCCAGACCAAATTGATTAAAGTTCAAAATTCCCTCAAATTGACCCTTCAATTGAGTTCAAAACCACTTCCATCCTTCATCAAAGTTGTTCCTTATGATAATATACACCAAATTCAAAAATTAATTGGTTCAATGGACATGGATAACCTAGCCCAAACCCAAGCTTTGGTCATTTGCTCTCACTTGGACCCTTTCATTAAAAATTGAGTTAATCATCATTAGCCACCCATTGACTTCCCTGAGCTAAGAGGTGACCAATGCCTGGCCGGCTAGCCACCTTGGTGGATTGAAAATGGCCAAAACCATGGCCATGATAAGGGATTTTCACCCAATTCAAACCCAAAGGCCAAATCATCTCAGTTGCTCATTGGAGCTTCTCTGCCCTCCACATAAGCAACCAAATGCACCCCTCAATTGGCCCTGGCAGCCAGCCTAGGCCATTTTATTTAAACTCCCCCTCCATGGAAAAAGAGAGAGAGCATGAAATTCTTTGGGGAGACTCTATAAAACTTCTTCAAGAGCTTCTTGGAGACCTCTTGAGCTTAATTAAACCTTCCTTAGACACTCAAATCCATTGCTTGAGTTCAATTTTGGAGCTCAATTTCAAGGCCAAAACTGGACATTCTCCAAACCTCCATAAAATTCAAACTAAATGTACCCAAACCATCCCAACGTCAAGAGAAGAAGATCCCCCCATAAAAGCCCCATCATCCGGCCACCCTAAGGTGGACTTCGACCAAACCCCCAAATCGGCCTTGATCAAATATGGGTCTAGGCATTTCACCACGGCTAGAGGCTCCATCCCTAGACCTCTGACACCCAAATAAAGCTTCTACAAGCATCCAACCAAGGCTACCCCTCGTGGACCAAGGCAATCAAAGTTAACCCTAAACCGAGTGTCTTTTAATTATTCATGAATATAAAGTCAACTTAAGGGTTTATCAACTATATGGATGTGTTCTAGTAGTCAATACGAGAATTTTAAAGAAAAATTCGCTCAATTTTGTTAAGAACCGAGTGAGATATTAGCATTTTAAAATGGATGGTTTTTGGGTCCAGTTCATTTGGGACGATGACCCGTGACCGTCAGATCGAGCGTGTATTGATCGGGTGGCCCTGATCGCGTCGGACAGACCGCGATCTGACATGTGTCCTATTCGACCTGTACAAGGTTGACATGGATAAGTAGGAAAATAGGAGCCTTTTCTTATTTATTTAATTCCAAAAACTTCAAAAATACATAACTTGGTGTAGAAAAATCACAAAAATAAAATTAAAATACCCGCTTGCTCAATAAATAGAGGAGAATAATTTGGAAAAAAATTGAAGTCCATTTGATGCATAAAATATTTTTAAATAATTAAACACTCTTTGGAATCATTTGATTCTCCATGCATATTAACAAATCATCTTAGCTTGAAATTTTGGCATGTTGTAGCCTCTATTAAGGGAAACATCCTCTGATTTATCCAAAGTCAGAGGAGGCTCTTATACAGAGATCCATATTTTTCAAGTTTTTGCACATTATTTCCTTAAAATAATCATAGAAATTATCATATTGATTAGAAAATTCTAAGAAAATTTTGGAAGGTCCACCATGACTAGAAAAGCTTTTGGAAATAATTTCATGGTCAAGTCATTTAAAATACTCTTAAATTTTACAAACACTAAATCACTAAGATAATTAATTTTGGAAAATATAAACATTCTAATGATTTGATTTTTCATCTCCACTATGATTTATGATCCAGAGAACTCATCATAAAAATTTCAAAATATTTTGAGTTCATTTGACAACTTAAGTTGATTTTTAAAGATAAATACTACTTTTGGCATTTAAATGATTTCTAAAAATCAAACTATTACTCAAAAAATTATGAAATTTAGTTCTTTGAGTTCTCTGTGATCAGGGGTATTTTGTAAAAGTAAAATTATATTTAAAATAAAAACTTGATTTCTAGCCTATTTTAAATATTTAAATAATTAAAAATTCATAAAAATCACAAAAATAATAAAACTCGTGGAAATGTTCTAAATTGCTTTCTAATCACTTAGGAATAAATAAAATGCTTTTCTTAATTTTCTAATTGAAGATATTGAATTTCAAAGCTTAAAAATAATTTTTTAAAAGCTAAAAATGAGTTTTCACGAAAATAATTGCAATAAATCAAAGAAAAATAAAACAAATATGAAATTTGCTCCTCTCAGTTCTCAAACCTCAGAGAGATTTTTCAAAAATATAAAACTTAATTTTCAACATTTAAGTTATTTTATTTTTATTAAATAGCCCAGAACTTAAAATAATTCTAATAAATTATAGAGAATTGAAAAAATTATGAAATTTGATCCAAAGGCTTATCTAGGTCTACCTCTAGTAAAAAATTCAAGGGATTAGAATTTACCTTGGTCAAGTTAGGAATTTTCTTTGAAAAATCCTATTTTTGCATGAAGATAATTATATAAAACAAATTAAATTCTAAAAAAATCACATTTTCTCTTGTAACGTCTTAATTGACCCATGAATGAGGTAGGATAAAAATTTCAAAGTCATTTGAATTGAATTTGACAAATTATGAAGTGTTAGAGCCTTAGGAGAAAATGTGTAATTTTGGAAATTTAGCCTTAATTAACATTTAGGCTTAAGTCAAGGAGGGAAATGGGTAACCTCTGATCTTAATCAATTTGTTTGATGCTTGAAACACAAGGGGTTAATTGGTAGAAACCAATTTCACTTTCTTCATTAAAAAGATAAGTTAATAAATTTCCAAATCATTAGAAATTTGGAAGTTTATTAAAATTAAATGATCCTTGACTTAGGGGTATGAATTTTGAAGTCAATAATTAATCAATTTAATATCCCTATCTTGATTTTCAAATAAAATTCAAATCCTGAATCATGACCACTTAAAGATTAACCTTTTCAAAACTAATTAAGACACTCACCTAGGTCTTAAGGGCTTAGTGGTGACATAGGCCAAATAAAAAAATGAGGATTAGAGAAATAAACATAACATAATCAAACATCCTTGACACACCACTAAGCCTAATTAGGGTCAAAATTTGGCTAAGTGTTCCAACAACACTAACTTGCCTTTTTTAAGGGTCTTCACCCACATAATCTTAAATTGAATCACAAGTGATAATTACCCTATTCTTAGGGATAATTGAGACACCAAAGTTCACTGAGCATTCAGGGTATTTACATGATGACTTATTAAGCAACATAATAAGTTTAAAAGAACTCGAAATTTTCCACCAGGCAGCAAGAGAGTAGCATGGCCCTGCTTCTTTCTCTAGATCTGCTGGATACCTCGGAGATCTACCAAACTAAATATATTTTGCTTGGAAACATCATCCTTAATTAAACTTCTAATGACCCGCCAAGATATGACATAGTACCAAAACATTAATTTTCATGCTCTTCATAAACTGCCATAACATGCATTTTAAGTTTTAGGTGGTGGAAC
>NEWO01000452.1:392139-427264 GCA_003013225.1 Phalaenopsis aphrodite | reverse complement strand
AAAATTCACCGCCACAACATTTAAAAAATAAAACAAATCAAAATTTAATCACAAATATCACACAAAACTACAACTTCAACTAAATTAAGATGTCTCTATCAGATGATCGGGAATCCCTCAGAGGAGGTAACCTACGGTTGCTAACGAGGCTTCCCACGGTTTAAATGAAATTATGGAAGTCATTAAACTGAGTTTAGTAAGTTCATTTGGACTAAGTGAATCCAATAAAAAATAGTGGTGTCGGAACGTGGGAACCGTAGTATTCTAACCGGTGTCGCTCTAATCAACTTTAATATGCCCTCATAAAATTTGAAGAACTTCAACCATAGGACCACCTGATTTAACATCATAACTTGACACACTAGAAAACTCAAACTCGTCACGGTAGGGGCTTGGAGCTAGCATTGTGAGCAGCACGACCGTCTTCAACAGCAAAACCTGTCTTCCCCAGCTAAACTAATCTTTCTTCCTTAGACTTAAACAACAAAGCCATAGGACTTTGAGGTTATTTGCTTATGCAACAAAGCCTTATCTTTAGGCCTTTGTACAACCCTACTATACAGTATAAGCCCTAACTCATCTTAGGATTCTGAGGTTGTCGTTTGTCATGACCTAAATCCTCACATCTTCCAGGCTATTTGTGTGATCATTTCACACGAATGTAAGCCCTAACTAATAAAATTGGCAAGATGAAACACTTAAATATTTCTCCTCAAATCTCAAGCCAAACATTAGGATAGCTTGGGAAGTCACTGAGGTTCCCCTCTGGATCCATGACATCCCCTAGTTCTTCCTCCTTTGGATTTTATAATAAAATGTTCCAAATTTGAACCAGTCCTCTTTTCACACCTCTACGTCCGATCTCTTTAAAAATTTCTACCCTTTGAAATTCCTTGAAGATAATATTTCTTGATTTTTATCGAGAGTTTTCTTAGGTGACCTTGGTCATTTAAGATGTAATTAACTATAGAGGCTTGCCCTTATAGGAAGCATGTCCAAACCCAGCTTAATATAAACCCTATTTAATCCTTTATATTAAATAGGTGAAACTTGTCGGCAAATACAAAGGTTTCACAGACCAGATGGACGTCATACTTTCCTTAGTTTATTTTGATTGAGCCTCATCCTCAAGTCTTGCGTTTATCTTTTGAGATAGATAGAAGATTTGAGGTACAGTGCTCTTTCATTTTAAACTATAAAAAATATGGGTTCAGTTTGATATCATACTTTAATGTCCTTCTGAAGCGGGCAACGTGACTTCAATTCCGGCGACCGATAGCTTCTTACGGGCAACTCCCCACAAACCAAACAAAAATA
The DNA here is from genome assembly GCA_003013225.1 of Phalaenopsis aphrodite. Lineage (NCBI taxonomy): Eukaryota > Viridiplantae > Streptophyta > Magnoliopsida > Asparagales > Orchidaceae > Phalaenopsis > Phalaenopsis aphrodite. The sequence goes on along the minus strand of NEWO01000452.1, from coordinate 425,947 downwards.
TCACCGATAGAGCGGTGATTAATTTTTCTTTTAATAACTCAAAGGCTTTTAGACACTCCTTATTAAAATTAAATAGGGTAACTTTTTCTAAAAGTTGGCATAGAGGCTTAGTAATTTTTGAAGAATCTTTGATGTATCGCTTGTAGAAACAAGCATATTCTAAGAAACTCCTAACTCCTTTCATTGTAGTGGGAGGAGATAGGTTAGCAATAACTTGAATTTTTGCTAGATCTACTTCCATACTATTTTCCAATATTTAATGTCCAAGTACAATTCCTTCTGCAACCATAAATTGATATTTCTCCAAATTGAAACTAGATTTGTCTCTTTGCAACGTTTTAATAATTTTTGTAAAAGATTTAAACATGATTCAAATGAAGTGCCAAACACCGAAAAGTCATCCATAAAAACTTCTATTCCTTTCTCAATTAAACTATAAAAAAATGTACATCATACATCTTTGAAAAGTTGCAGGTACATTGCATAATCCAAAGGGCATCTTTCTAAAAGCAAATGTTTCGCAAGGACTCATGAATGTGGTCTTTTCTTGATCCTCAGGAACTATAATAATTTGGTAATAACTGGTATATCCATCCAAAAAATAGAAATATCTGTGCCTTGCTAGCCTGTCTAACATTTGATCCATAAAGGTAAAGGAAAGTGATCTTTCCTAGTGACTTGATTTAATTTTCTATAATCACTGCAGATTCGCCACCCAGTGACTTGTTGAGTAAGAATTAAATCATTCTTTTCATTAACAAATGCAATCACTCTCCCTTTATTTAGAACATAGTGGATAGGAATAACTTAGGAACTATCCAAAATAGGATAAATAATTTCAACATCTAACCACTTTATAATTTCTTTCTTAACAACTTCTTTCATTATAGGGTTCAGTCTCCTTTAATGAGAATTGATCATGCTTAAATTAACATTTTTATTATTACAAACCTTCCCTGAGATTGTAATTTAATGGGGTTAGTAGTGAACTAGGCTTGACCCAAGATTGTTTAATGATGTTTAGAAAAAAATAATATAACTGATCAAGAACATTTTGAAAACACTACAAGCCCAATTTTATCTGGAGTATAAAATCCTTAATGACTATGGGTTTGTCCTTTGGGGCATTTACTCACATAAATTTTAAATAAAACATTAAGTGACTGTCTGGTTACCTACTCATAAGGATAATTAGAGTATCAAGGTTCAATTAGCATAGGGTATATTAATTCCTTGAAACTAAATCTAAATTTGGATGATTAATTGAAAAATATGATAAGATCAAATGAACTCAAATGTTTCAAAGGATTTTAAAAGTTGTTTAGATTTATGATCCAAACATTTTAGAATCCATTTGGATACTTTGAAGGACAATTGAACTTATTATTCTTTGTCCAAGAAAAGCATCCATTAAAACCTTTAGGGATCCACCAAGTTATGTCCTAGGACTCGGTAAATACACCTTAAACTAGTTTTCATACTTTCCCTTCCAACAATTTATTTAAATTTCATGTAAAAATATATATATATATCATAAGCTCTAACATTTTAGTGGAAGTGCGACAAGATGAAAGGTACACATTTAGATTTTTCCAATGTTATTTCATTTCCTTTTTTTTTTACATGTACTTGCTTTACCTATAAAATTTTTTCAACATTGAAAGTTACAAAATCATTTTTCAACAATAAACAACATTTTTCAAAAATAAAAAAACAATAATTACATAATACGCCATTTTATTTACGGGAGTTCCTTGAATGAGGTAACCCACAGTTGTTAACAAGATCTCCCAAGTTTAAATTAGCTTAACAACTCATTTAAGCTAAGTAAATCCAAAAGAAAATAGTGGTACCAAAATGAGGAAACTGTGGGATCCTAATCAGTGTCGCTCTAATCAACTTTAACCCCCCTATATTTATTGAACAAACGTGTCATTTAAACATTTTGAACCATAGATTTTTGGACTGTTACTTCGATGAGGATCTTGGAGCTAACTTCGTGGGCAACATTCTACAACAACAAATGGATCTACAACAACAATCTCTTTTTTAGAATTAAATAACAAGCCTGTTGACCTCACTTTTGGTTGAGGTCTAGTTTCCTCTTTAGTAGCCTAGGATCTAGCCATAAGACTTTCCTGTTGGCTGTTTCTAGAGGACTAGAAAAGGAACCTTCACCATTAGAATTTCTAAACCTTCCTTTGCACAATTTGAATTTCCACATGTTGGTCCTAACCTCTATCTCTTATTAGGTGAGGTCAATATGGGGGAGCTCAAGGGGCATTCCCATAGGACTTCTTAGCCTTAAGGTTGACCCTGAGTGTTGGTCTTGAGCTAGTTCACCCACTTACACTCACTTTCACTCACATTCCACTCACAAACCTAAATCCAAACTTATTGGCTTTGGCCTATTAACCCTTTGGGAGAGTCATCTAGATGGTCCCCTAGATCCACTAGCCCTAGGCTAAAGTCTAGCTTAGACCAATACATGAAAGACCCAATGTAGAGGATTTCATTGGTCCATGGCTCAAATAGGGTGGTTGGCACCTCACCTTTACCAAAACACCCTCAAATCCCAAATTTGACCAAAATTCCCAAAAATACCCAAATCACTCAAATTTGTTCAAAAATCATCTCAAACCATTTGAAACTACCCAAATTGCCCAAAACTATCCAAATCTACCCAATTTACCAAAATGCCCCCAAATTGGCCAAAATTACAAAAGATACCCTTGATGGCCCAAACTATCCCAAAACCCTAAAAAATATTTCAAATATCTCCAAAACCAATTTGAACCCTTCAATTAAACCCAATTTGATCAATTTGACCAACTTTGGCCAAAAACCCCAAATTGCTCTTAAAGGCCAAATTTCTCTAAATTCACCCCAAATGTCAATCAATTTCATCCCAATTCTCCCTAATTTTTATTTCTATAGTCAAATTCATCATGCATATGATCATTTTAAACCAAGTTCAAGAGCTCAATTTTGATCCAAACCAAAACTCCCAATTTTGACCATATGATCCATTCTCACCCAATTGAGCCCCATAGCTCAATTCTTTAGTTTATTTAATCGAGCCTCATTAGCAAGTGATGCGCCTATTCTCCATGTTAGATGCACCATTTTTGGTGTTGTGCTCATTTATTTGAACTTTTGTTTATGTGGGATTGGTTCGGTCTTGTGGTTTCAAAATTAAAATATTACTTTCCAAAATTTAATATATTATATTAAGTCAAATATCTTTTTCCCAACAAAATGGTGATCGACAATTTTATGGTAACTTAGCTGAGGACTAGTTTCTCTCTCCATTATGAACAAAAAGTCTTGTCTTCATCTGTAATGTATCGATGTACTTCAATGATCAGATTACCCTTCTTCTGTTGGCATGCTTTGCTCATTTCTTTCTTGAGAAAGTACGATCAACTCTTATGAATTCTAGGACCGTCTGTTTAATCACCTTTAAATAGAGAGGTTCAAGAGTCCTTTAGGACCTTATCTTTTTGTGTGGGGTCGGATCTCTAATAGTTGTGTTGGTGGATTAATTCTGCCTGGGCTATGTGTGTTGTGAAGTTGATCCTGCATTTGGTCTTAACCTTCATAGTTTCCTCATATCTTTTGAGTTCAATTTGTTATTATGTAAATTGAGCCAAGTCATTGCATCTTTTCATCTCTCATTTAATCAAATTAAACCTCTCGACACTATAATTACAAAAACAAATGATGAACTTGAAAACAACTGTTAAAATTTAGAAAAAAAAAAAGAAATAGATGTGTCAAGTCCATAGAACGACCTTTGTTAATATTAAGTGTTTGCATTGAAATTACAAGGTGATGGCCGATACTAACCTTCAGAACATTTCTTTTGAAGCTGCTATGATGGCGTTCCATACTCTCACTTTTTCCTGTAAACTGCCTACAATTTGCAACACCTGCAACATTGCACTCATGATCAAGTTTGAGTCAGGTTTGATGAATTTGAGGTCGTACATAGAAAGGAGTCGTTCGTCATCATGAAGGTTGCTACTCCAAAAGATCAAATGTCGTCCTCTGAGTTTGATTTGAACTGTCCTCAGGACTTCCCTATTTACAAGAAGGCAAAGATCGCTGCCTCCGTGACACCTGTTAAGTCTGTTGTCACTGAATTTATCCACTTGAGAGTCATCACAAATATTATCGTCAGATTCATTGTTACTATGCCTATCATACCATCTGTTAATGAAAAAGACTGAAGAAGATTTAGTTTATGGATTCACTACTTCACCGTCAGTCTTTTAAACTGGTTCCAGTTTAGGGTTTAAGCCGATGACTAAGTTGCAAAGAAGAAACCAAAACTGGAGGACTCAGAGGGCCGCCAGGGCCCAGACTATGGAGATAGCCTCTGTTGATAATATTCTTCACTAGGACAAACTTGGATTGCTTGAGATTGCTCCTCTCATACGATGAAGTAGGTTTCATCCTTTGATGGATACCACTCGGGATGAGAGCATATATAGGATTACCGATGCTCTACCATCATTATAAGATCATGATAAGGATAGGGAGAGGCCCACTCCTATCACCAAATTAATACAGTGTTTGAATAACTAGTTGCCAAGGAGGGTTCTACTGCTGCTGAGTTGCTCAAGTGAGTGGGATGCACAATTTCATCCCAGATGAAGAAAAAAATCTTGAATGGAATCAGATCTATCTGCCAGTTCAAGAAATTAGTTGAAGTGCCTCCAGCCCGAATTCTAGTGAAATTCTGGCTTGGAAGTCGTGTTGATAGAATCACCAGCATCACCAATTCTACCATTATTACTCCAAAGTCCGTATGAAGTTAATCGGTTAAGTCATGACTGGGTCTGAGGATACCACCTACCACCGTTCAGGAAAACTTTCCAAAGAAGGATAGAGGGAAGAGACCCATTACCGGTGTACTTGGTCGGCCGCACAAAGTGCATACTTCTCTTCGACATACTGATGCCTCCTCCAAGACACTCCATCTTAAAGCATTGACGTCGATGAAAAGAGTGTGGGTACCCAAGGGTGTTGCACCAGTACATTCTGATGAGCCAGTGGTGCAGTTTTGTGTAATGAAGCATAGATTCAATGCGCCAGAGGTTGTTATCTCCATTGTTACAAATTCCTTCATATAACAGGATGATATTCAAGAATGATCTCCAGATCTTGGAGAAAGCAATCAAAGAAAAGGTAGAGAGGCTCAGAACCAAGATTGCAAAATTAGCTAAAGAGTGAGGAGTAGGTGTTGATTATGATGAAGATTTTGATTTCACGGATTATCTCGATGAGAAGTTTATGGAGATTAATGTATTTGAAATAAGGGCTGCTACATCTATGTGTAAGGCTCCACTTTCTTGTAAGGAGAACACCGTGGATGACTTGCGAAGGGCCATCCAACTAAGAGAAGAATAGATCATACAAATGAATAAAAGGATGGAAGAGATGGCCGCCACCAAAACTTTCATGACTACAGTGCACGAGCAGTCTTAGTCACAACAATTAGCTTCACCGGAGGTTAATCGGCCTGAGGTTGTGCATAGTACATATGATAGAAGGGAGGTCATTTTTTTCAGTAGAGACAAACTATAGAAGAAAGATTTAGTCCAAAATTTGGTATTAGAGAAAGACAACAAGCAGATGGTCGAACAACAAGTGAGGGAGGCATTAGCTTAGTTTAAGGTTGGTGCATCAATTACAAAGGGCAGACCTCACCCAGAGGAATTTGATGCCTTGCCTTACCCATAAGGCTTTGTATCACCAAACTTGAAGTCATTTGATGGAACCAAAAGTCCCCGTTAGCATATAGCTCACTTCTGAGCGAGTTGTTGTAATGCCAGAGGCAATGAAGCATTGTTGTTCCGCCAATTCATCAGTAGTTTATTAGGGATAGCAATTGACTGGTATGTTGAGTTGCCCAATGCATTAGTAAAGACATTTTTCAAGTTGGAGCACTTGTTTTTGAAGAAGTTTGCCAGAGTGCAACATCATGTCACCATATGAGATCTCGTGGTGGAATGAAAAAAGCCTAATAAGACCTTGGTTGCCTATATCTTGAGGTGGAAAACCTTGAGCATGAAGAGTGAACCCTAGCTATAGGAACATCATGTGATTGAGATTCTATTCAAAAGCATCCATGGAAAAGTAGCTTTCATGCTCATAAGACTCACTATCAAGTTGTTCGAGAAACTACTCAGCAAGGACAATTGCTTTTAGGAGGAGGTTAAGCATATGGAGTCTCAGGAAAAGACTGAAAAGTCGAGAGTAGTTAAGATATTTGAGAAGAAATCTAGGACAGTAGTGATACACAAAAAAATGTTGTTTTAGGTATATATTTTATGCTTATTTTTTGTGATATTGCACTTTAAAGAGTGGTATTTTCATGTTTTTGTTGTAGGTATATCAATTTTTGGCATTTGGAGCAAAAGTAGTAAAAATGATGAAATTTGGAGCCAAAATAACAAATTTTGGGAATTTTGGCGCATGATGTGCCAGATTGGTGCTAGAAGCGCCATTTTAAAGAGAGATGGGTCCTGGTGCACTAGATTGGCGCCATAAATGCCATTTGACAGAGAGCTGATGCCAAATGTGCTAGAGTTGGCGCCTAAAGCGCTAAAACCGAAAATAGTGTGGTCTTAAGTAAGTTGGCGCTAGATGCGCTAGAACCAGAGCCAGATGCTCCAGGGATGACTTTTTGAGAGTTAAGGCTATTCGGGATGAATTTTGTGTGAATTTAGAAAGGGATACTTGTTCTAAACACCCCTTGGAGTGATTCAATGCATCTAAACACTTTGGAAGGTTCTTTTATGAAGAGATATGTCTCTTGGATTAATAGACATGTCTTTTGAATTCAAAAGGGTTAACTTTTGGAAAGAATTTTGGAGGGAATTTTGAACTCTTTTTGGAGGGAAGCAACCTTTAATAAAAGAGAGGTTTTGGAGAGTGTGTAAGTGTGGCATGTAAGGGGCAAACAAGAGAGTTTGAGAGAAAGTCGAGGGCTTGGAGATTCTCTTCAAGAATTGTAAGAGGAGAGGGAAGGTGGGAGAGTTGTTCTTCAATACATTTCTGAGAGAGAATTGAGAGTGCTTGTAAAGAGAGAAAGGCTAGAAGAGAACTTCTAGTGATTTTCTTGGGAAGGATTGTGAGATAAGTTGTGTCTTTTATTTATTTTATTTTGTAAACTTCTTCTTATATATAAAACCTATGTTTTATCGTATCATTCTCATAAATTCTGAGTAGTCTTCTTTATCCTTCTCCCTACTTCGAGATATCATTTTGTGAAGAATTGATTTTTTTTATATGGTTTTAAATGTCAATAATTTGTGATGATTTGAACTTTGATCTTCATTTACTTTTTGATCTGGCCAATTGAAATGTTATAATGTTTTGAGAAACATATGTTCCAAAAGGCTATGAATTCTACAATATAGTGAAAATTACATTTGATTTCATTGGAGAGGATGTCATCTGTAGAGTTGAGTGCAAATAAATAGGGATACATACTTTGTTGGGTGAAAAATTGGAGATTTTAAGGTATTAAATTAAAATACCCAATTTGGTAAACTTGATTGGAAACTGATGCGAGATTGTTAGCCCTCAAGTGAGGGAGTAGTGAGAGCTCTAGAGTTGTAGTTGATATCCTCCAATTCTAACCATCAAATTAGGGACCAAACTCTGGATTACTTAATGTTCTTTATGCACTCGAAAGAGGGTAATGAATAGGATTGCTACTATTTGACACAAAACAATTTGTATATATATTTTTCAAATGATTTTAATTTCTTCACAATCCATATACTCATTGTAAAGGAGAAGGATTCTTTCTTAAATTTTAACTCTTCGTCACAAAAACTTTGTTTAGTTTTCATAAATTTTACTTTTGAAAGTTTAACAATTAGTTTAATTAACTTTATTTTTTTACTGCATTTTATTTAGCATTCACACTATTACTTTATATTTTAATTTAGAACTTCACTTTTGTAGTTTAAAATTATAGTTTACATTATAATCTTATGAATTTACTTATATGCATTTTCAACTTCCCTGTGGGATCGATATCTATGACTCCATTAGAGCTCTTTATTACTTGAGTGATACATATACCTGCATTATTTTTAGGGGATTTGATAGTTTAAAGATTTTTAAAGTATAAAACTATTTTCACCAAAGTTTTTTTTATTAGGATTAAGTTTCATACTATTGTATCTGTCGTATGTATTTTGTAATATTGAAAAATATTTGCAAAAGTAACATACTAAATCCATCAGCATCAAGTTTTTAGCGTTGTTGTTGGGGACATAACAGAAAGTAGTAATAAGTTATTTTTCCATTTAAATTATTTTTATTTCGAACTATAAACTAAAAAAGAGTGTTTGTAGTTTAGTTTGAATATTCTCATATTTTAGTGTGTTTTCTTATTTTAATTACTTTTTGTGTTTGTTTATGCGTAGTGTAAGATTTGAATATTTAGTTCCTTACGATTCCGAGTTAGAAAGAACTATTAAAAAAATTCAAAAACAATAAGAAGAGATACATCATATTAGCAAAATGGCTTGCAATTTGAGTAATCCTGGAAAAGAAAATCAACATCATCAGAAATCTTTAAGAGATTATATTAATCCTACAACAGATGAAATTCATTTGAGTATACAAAGTCCTGTTGTAACTGCCAATTCATTTGAGCTTAAACCTGCTATTATCCAAATGATACAAACTAATTTGTTTGGAGGAACACCAAATGAAGATCTTAATTTACACTTTGCTAGTTTTCTAGAATTGTGTGCTACTTTAAATATGATGGAGTGTCGAATGATGCCGTCAGATTTAGACTTTTTTTTTTCACTAAGGGATAAAGCTAAGATTTGGTTAAACTCGTTAGCACCTTAATCTATCAGAACTTGGGGAGACTTATCAGAAAATTTTATATCTAAATATTTCCCACCTTCTAAAACTACTAAGCTTAGTAATGATATTACATCTTTTTGTCAGTTTGAAGGGCAATCTATTTATGATGCCAGAGATAGATTTAAGAATCTCCTTAGGAAGTGTCCACACCATGTGTTGCCAGATTGATTAATAATTCAAACTTTTAATAATGGATTGGTTGGATCTCTTGGATCGATAATTGACTCTACTGTTGGGATCATTAATGGCTTTCTGAAATGGTAAATCTAAAAAAAGTAGCTAGTATTCATGATTTTGATGCAATATTTATGTTAGTTGCCCAAATAGCTGCTATATCAAAGAAGATAGATCAATATGGAATGAATTATTCTCATATATTACCTCTGCTTGAGGAAAACTCATTGAGATAAATGATAGAATCTCAATCTTTTTATGAAAGCATAAATGTAATAAATAATCATTCTAATAATCTTTATGTCAATTATTATAATCCTAGTTGGAAGAATCATCCAAATTTTAGTTGGAGTAACTATAACTCTAATGCTACAAATCCACAATGGGGAAACAACACTGCGAACCCATTGAGAAACTCCAACAATCAAGGAAATTTAACTTATAAACCTTATTACCTTCCAGGTTTTAATAATTTGTAGGGTAAAGAGAAAAAATTGTCAATGGAAGAATTGATATTACAAATGAGAAGCCAACTACAAAGTCAAGGAGTTTTAATTAGAAATATCAAAAATCAATTGGGATGTATTGTTACCGCACTTAGCAATAGACATCCATGAACATTGGCTAGTAATGTTGAAGTAAATCCTAAAGATCAAAATAAGGAGCAAATTAAGGCTATTCAACTGAGAAGTGGAAAAGAATTAGAAATCAGAGTTCAAAAAGAAGTGGAAGTTGAAGTTGAAAAGATGAGGTGCAAAATGAAAATTTTGGTGAAGATTTCCATTTTGAGTCAAATAGTCCTACTAAACCAATGAAAATCACTGTAGAACGACCACCACTCCATTTCCTCAAAGGTTGAAGCAGAAAAATAGAGATAACCAATTTTGAAAATTTTTAGAAATATTAAGAACATTATTGATAAAAATTCCATTTATTGAAGCCTTGGACAAAATTTCATGCCATGTGAAGTTCATGAAGGATATACTTAATGAGAAAAAAGAAGTTTGTAGATAAAGAGACTATTGCTCTCAGTCAAGTGTGTAGCGCTATAATTCAGGAGAAGCTTCCTGAAAAATTTAAAGATCCTGAAAGTTTTATTATTACTTCTGCTATTGGTGAAAGATTTTTTGGAAAAGCATTATGTGATTTAGGAGCCAGTATTAATATTATGACTTTATCAATTTTAATAAGGTTAGGTTTAGGAGATATTTCACCTACAACTGTAACACTTCAATTAGTTGATCATTTGATTATCGATCCTAAAGGAGCTATAAAAGATGTTTTGGTAAAAGTTGATAAATTTATCTTTCCTGTGGATTTTTTTATGTTAGATATGGAGGAAGATAAAGAAATTTCTATAATTTTAGGAAGACTATTCCTTGCAACTCGAAAAGCTTTGATAGATTTGCAGAAAGAAGATCTAATTATGAGGGTTAGTGATCAAGATGTTACATTTAATATTGCAAAATCAGTGAGATTCCCTGCAAAAGAGCAAGAGATTGAATGCTTCAGAATGGATATTAAAAAATATTTAAGACATGAATATTTTAAGAAGACCTTTGAAAAAGAATTTGAAAAGGAATATTTAGAATATCAAGATGAGGATAAAATTCAAGATGAATCTACGGAAGTGAGTAAAGAAGATGTGGATTATGTTTAAGAAAAATTTGAAAACTTAGACCCTAAAAAATTAATAAGAATTTGGTTTCATCTATTGAGAAACCACCTGAACTAGAGCTGAAAACACTTCCTACACATTTTAGGTATGCATTTTCAGGAGATTTATCTACATTACTTGTTATAGTATCCTCATAATTAACTGATACAGAAGAGCAACAGTTGTTGAAAACTTTGAGAAGATATAAGAAAGTCTTTAGATAAACATAAGATGATATTAATGGAATCAATCCTTTAATTTGTATGCATAGAATTTTATTAGAAGATCAACATGAACCAAGTGCTGATCCTCAAAGGAGATTGGTTCTTATGATGAAAGAAGTTGTTAAGAAAGAGATTATTAAATGGTTAGATGTTGGAATAATATATCTTATTTCAAATAGTGCTTGAGTGAGTCCAATTCACTGTGTTCCAAAGAAAGGATGTGTGAATATAATGACAAATGAGAATAATGAATTAATACCAACAAGACTAGTCATTAGATGGTGGATCTGCATAGATTATAGAAAATTAAATTCTTCCACCAGAAAGGAACATTTTCCTTTACCCTTTTTGGACCAAATGTTGAATAAGTTAGCCGGGCACATATATTTTTGTTTTTTAGATGTATATACCTGTTATCATCAAATACCTATTGCTATAAACGATCAAGAGAAAACAACATTTACCAGTCCTTATGAAACTTTTGCTTTTTCATGAATTCCCTTTGGATTATGTAAAGCACCTACAATATTTCAAAGATGTATGTTGTCAATTTTTCAGTAATTTAATTGAAAAAGGGATTGAAAGTTTTATGGATGATTTTTCTGTATTTGGAACTTCATTTGAAATATGCCTAAATCATTTAGAGAAAGTTCTAGAATTGTGTGAAAAGACTAATCTCAAATTAAACTGGGAAAAATGTCAATTTATGATTGCAAGACGAATTGTGCTTGGGATATAAAATTTTAGAAAATGTCATGAAAGTAGATCCTGCAAAAAAAATCAGGTTATATCAAACCTACCTCCACCTACTACTGCAAGAGGAGTTAGGAGCTTTTTTGGACATGCTAGGTTTTATAGGTGAAATATTAAAGATTTTTCAAAAATTAGAAAGCCTTTATGTCAACTTCTGTAAACGATACAAAATTTGACTTTAACCACGATTACCTTAAAGCCTTTGAAACTTTAAAGGAAAAATTTGTCACTACTCCTATAATTGTTTCACTTAATATGGAGAAACCTTTTGAATTAACGTGTGATGGAAGTGATTATGCAATTGGAGCTGTTTTAGGGCAGAGATATGGTAAGATTTTTAAAGTCATACACTATGCTAGTAAGACTCTTAATGATGCTCAAATTAACTATACCACTACTGAAAGAGAGTTATTAGCTATTGTTTAGGCTTTTGATAAGATTATGTCATATCTGATTGGAGCTAAATGTGTTGTGCATACTGACCACTCGGTTATTAAATTTATAATGCAAAAGAAGGATGTGAAACCAAGATTAATTAGATGGGTACTTCTGATGCAAGAGTTTGAATAGCCGATTGGAAAGGGACTGATAATCAAATTATTGGTCGTCGATCTTAGCTAGAATAAGAAGAAATAATTGATATGGAAAAAGAAATTAATGAAAATTTTCATGATGAACAACTTTATGCTGTAAAAGGATGGGAAATACCTTGGTCTGTTGATATTGTAAATTATATTATTAGTGGTATTTTACCATATGACTAACAAAACAACAATAAAAGAAATTCATTCATGATGCAAAATCTTATTTTTTGGATGGCCCCTATTTTTATAAACAATGCAAGGATTTAGTAATGAGACGATGTGTGTCTTACAAACAAATTCAAAAAATTATTCAAAAATGTCATAATTCTAAATTTGGAGGTCATTTCAGGAATGATAATATTATTGATAAAATCTTACAATCTAGATTTTATTGGCCTACTCTATTTAGAGATGTTGCTATATACATAAAAACATGTGATCAGTGTTAGAGAGTAGGTAATATTTCAAAAAGAAATGAAAGGCTTCTATATTATAATTTTGAAATTGAAATTTTTAATGCATGGAGATTAGATTTTATGGGACCATTTGTACCTTCATTTGGAAATGTGTACATATTGATTGCAGTGGCTTATGTTTCAAAATGGATAGAAGCAATTGCTGATGCTCGGAGTGTTTCAAAAATTTTAATAAAAATATTTTTATAAGACTTGGAATGTCGAGAGTAATCATTACTGATGGAGGATCTCATTTTAGAAATGCAATAATTACAAGACTGGTGAAAAAATATAATATAATGCATAAAGTTGCAAATGCTTGTCATCCTCAGATTAGAGGCTTAACAAAAGTATCTAATTGTGAAATTAAAAGAATTTTGGAAAAAAGTGTGAATCCTAATAAAATGGATTATTCTGCTAGATTAGCTACTATATTATGGGCATACATGACTGCTTTTAAGACACCTATACAGATGACCCGGTATAGATTGATTTTTGGGAAGACTTGTCACTTAACAATAGAATTGGAACATAAAGCTTATTGGGCTATTAAGGAATTAATTTTCAATTTGAAAGATGTTGGTGAGAAAAAGTGTATTGCAATTGAATGGGCTTGAAGAAATTTGGAATAAATATTATGATAATGCTCGAACTTATAAGGAAAGAATGAAAGAATGACATGATCAAAAGATAATAAAAAAGAAATTTGAGTATGGACAAGAAGTTTTATTATACAATACAAGATTGAAATTATTTCTTGGAAAACTGAAGTCTAGGTGGAAAGGGCATTCAGAATTGTAAAAGTCTATCCCTATGGAGGTGTTAATATTGAAGATCCCAAAACTGGAAGGATATTTAAAGTTAATGGGCATAGATTAAAACCATATTTTGCTGGTTAATAACCAGTTTTAAAGAAACTGTAATGTTGGGTCACCCTGAATAAAGACTGGGAATGTCGGGTTCACGACATTAAACCAAGCGCTTTGTGGGAGGCAACTCATATTTATCATGGTTTATTTTATTTTTATACTCTTGTCTAAAAATTTTTTTTGTATATTAATATATTCGTGCTTCTATAGATTCCGTGTATTGGAGAAATTTAACATTAAGGAAATATTTAAAAACATATTTAATTACCTAATTATATGGAAGAATTGAGAATTTATTGGATCGAAAGAGAAATGGAGAAATTATTTTGGAACTGGAGCATGATGCGCCAGATTGGTGCCTGAAGCACCACATTCCAGAGAGCTGGCGCCTAAAGTGCCAGAATCGACGCATGAAGTGCCACCGTGATGAAAATGACTTAAAATGTTATAAAAGGCAATTTTTGGCTGGTTCTTTTCCTTATAACTCCCAAAAACTGATTCCAAAGTCCATTTTAGGAGGAAAAATGAGGGAAGAGTCACCAGTTTTCAATTTCTATGGCTTCTCAGTCTAAAAATTCTGCTAGATTTAGAATTTTCAGCCTGAGAAAGTTCGTCAGTTTTGATGCATAGAAGTTACATGATCATGTTCTTATGAAGAAGTGGCTAATCAAAGAAAGGGGGTTTGTGAATTGAGGATTCAAAGCACTGTATACTTGAGTAGAAGAAATTGTGCAGAGATGCTGGGAAGTGCTTTGCTACACTAGTGTTGTCATATTTGTCCCTTTGGTGAAAGATTTTTATACGAATCTACATGGAATCAACTAAGGAATTGTCCATGTGAGAGGTAGATTTGTGCAATTCACTCCTTAAGGAATCAATGAGATTTTTATTACTGAAAGTGTGTCTATTTACCACTATGCAAATTTTACGTCCACGAGGGATAATATGAATGAAATCTATCGATATCTTACGGATGAAGGTGCATATGGGAGGCCAGAGATGATGAAAATGTAAGGTTTTCTTCATCATTGTTAAATTGTTCTTCTGAGGCTTGACATTTCTTTATTGCATCGAAATTACTCCCCACTACGAAAATCAGTAAGGTAACTAAGGAGAGTGCTATTCTAAACTACTGTATTTAAACTGAATTTTTTTTTATTGGAGCAATAATTATGAAATCAATTTTGGTCTACTATGTAGTCAATCGCAATTGCCTTATGAGAGTTGGGAGAAAGCGCTTCTTCCATGGAAGCCGATGGATTCAGAAGTCTATTGCAACTGTATTGGAATGAGAGATGAGAATGATATGAATGTACTGATGGATCAAGCATCCTAAAATTCATCACCTATTCAGCCTTACATCAGTTCAAACACACTTTTGAAAAGAATTAAGAAGATAGAAAAATTAGTACAAAACCTTATGCATGCTATTGAGAATGTTTCTGGATGTTAGAGCTTATGGATTGGAGACTAAAGGAATATTTTGAACATAATGGTCATATTGAAGATGGCTTGGTACATATGTTCAAAAAATATGCTTGGATTTGGGAAGATTCAACTGATGAATTTCCTTATCCATGAGGGATATCCAGGAGAATGAGAGCGAAGATGTTTGAACTTACTTTATGCACGGAATGTTTTGTTTAGTACTGCTTGTTTGTATTATTGTGTTATGCTAGATTGCATTTACTTTTATTGTAAGATTCTATTTGGTTTCGTGTTTAGTATTTCAATGTCTAGATTTCAGTGCTAGGATGTTTGGTTTGCTTTGGACACTGAAGTAGATGTTTGTTGGCTTGAAAAAAAAATAGTTTGTCATAGAGCAAATTTTAATTGTAAAAGTGAGTTTTGTGTTGTTTGTGAAAATTTGGTGTTAGGGTAATGTTTATATTATGATTATAAATGTTCATTTGAGTTAATTAGAGGAGGACATATAGCGGTATGCAACAAATTTCCATAAAAAAAATGAAATTTGGGAAAATTAAGTCATTGGAGCCAAATGCGCCAAATTGTCGCCTGAAGCACGAGTTTTGAGAGATTTGGCGCTAGAAGCGCCAAATTCCCGAAAATGCTAGATTTCCTAAAAAATTGCAAAATCACAAAGTAAAATTCCAATTTTACTACTTCGGTCGTCTCCTACCTCTAAACTGTGACCTAGGGCTTCACATTGTGTGTGTTAGAGAAGATTTTAGAGGGCAAAGATCATAGATTCCATCTTCTATTGGTAAGAGCTTCACTTTACCCAAGATATTTTTTATTTTCATCATGGATTTTTTAGAGGAAAGTTCAGCATGATATAGCTTTTGAGGAAACTATGGTTAGGTATCTCAAGGGTGAACACAATGTGGAATTTTCAACTCGCCATAGCTTCACTCCTTGTGCTTCTGTTCAAGATGAAAAAGAAGAAGAAGAAGATGATGATGATGAGGAAGGCGATGAGTACTGATATTCTTAGAAGTTTAGTTTTTTGTTTGATTGTCTGTTATTTTTTATTATGTTGTTATTTGATGTCATTTTAAACGGTTGTGGTAAAAATGTTCATTATATGTTGTGGACCTAAATTGTAATAGTAATAGTAGATTTTTACTTTTTCTGCATTTTTATTATTTCAGTTTTTATTTCTATTTTAATTTTTTAGCAAATCCTTTACAATAAATTATGTTTCATTTAATGCTTTAAAGCCTGTATGTATTTTTACAGTTAGTACCTACAGTATACCAGAGCCCAGTTTCAAACTAAAAAATCCTCTACATGTTAGTTTTTATTTTTATGCATTTACTGTCTTTTTACCAACTAAATTTTTTACTAACACTTTTTTAAATTACTTAAAAATTTAATTTTGGGGGAAAGAATAAATTCTTTTTAAAAAAAGAGAAGTAAACTAAATTTTATTTGTCCTTAATTAACTCTAGTTTTAAAATTATTTAACATGACGTGGGATATTAAGATTTAATTTTAAATGACTATACTTTTTTTTTGGTAGAAGGAGCTTGATTTGGCTCTCTACATGTTAATTATAAGGAAAATTACAAAATTACTTGGTTGGGAAGGGTTCCTAGTCTAGAAATCCAAAATACAATGTTACTCACTCATAAGGGGATAGCTCAATCACAAAACAGACCCTATATACAACAAAATGGGAAAAATTTATATATATATATATATATATATAACATCAAGATAACTGATAGTGAGCTGAAAATGCAAAATAGTGAAATACAGAGGAGAATGGGAATCTCCAAGGAGAGGTGACAGTGGACCCTGTAAGCTAGTTTGCATTAATTCTGAGATGTGGGATTTCAATATTATCACCATGAAGGAGTAGGATTAAGGGTGAAGGGGGACTAACAACAACTGATATAGAATTAGAGTAAAGTTCATGCCTAGCAAGCCAATGGGCGGGTTTGTTTCCCTCTATAAATGAAGGTAATGTGGAAGTTTATGATAGTTTTAAAGTTTCTGATTTTCTGTATCCATTGTGTGTGGAACCAAATAGGTTGCTCTTCAGATTCCAACAATTTGATGTGCAAGAGTGAGTCAACCACAATCCAGATGTTGGACCATTAAGCTTTGCAAGCAAAGGTTAAGGCCTAGAAAACTGCAATAAGTTTTGCCTCAAGTGAATCTCTGGCTTCTGTAGGGGCATGGAAGAAAAGAAGGCACTTGCTATGTTGGTCCCTAAAGACACCCCACCCTAACACCTCAATCATTAAAGCTGCCATCAGTATTGTTCTTAATAGTAGACTGTTTAGGAGGTTTCTAGTAGACCTTCTATATCTTGGTTTGCTATCTAACATCAGTGAGCAAAGTGTTGCAAATATTAGGGAAATTTTATGCTAAATCATTTTGGTTAAGTAAAAGATACAGTTACTTGTGACCTTAGATTTCTATATATACTTACCCTCATGTTTTTCACTGTTTCTAGCCATTTAAGGAAACTAAGCTACTATGAAGGGAATGGGGTCTAATTTATTTCTTTTCCAGCTTTTTCAACCTTCAGATAGCATATACCTATCTAGATCAGAAACATTCAATTTGAGCATAGCCAACAGATCATTCTAGATATCCTGAGCAAAATTACAGGAGAAGAAAATATGGCTATAGTTTTCCTCATTCATTAAGCAAAGATAGCATCTAGATGGCCCCCTCAAGCCTTTTAATTTAAGAATATCATCAGTGGGCAAGAAGTTGTTGTAGAATCTCCAATAGAAGAAAGAAATGGAGGGGGAGAAGAACATGTTTCATATAGTTTCTTCCCAAGGTACCTAGTCGCAACAGTAAAGCTTTGCATAAATAGCTTTGGTAAGACTTTGGTTATTATAGCTTTGTTAGAGGACTCAATCTTTCCTGCTTCTATCAAAGTGAATTCTAGAAATTTGAGTAATGTAAGGTTCCTGTAGAATAAGCTGAAGTTTTGGAATGGACCAGTGATCACCCTCCCAGAAATCAACCACATTAAGACATGGATTGAAGTCAATGGGGGGAGCACTAAGCCAATCCTTTGGACATGAATGATCCATCCAGAAATTCACCTTACCAGTCCCCAAGTCCCAAATGTACATCTTCTTAGCAAAATGCCTAATTTTTAGCATGTTAACCCAGATTCTAGAGACACCCATTTTCCTTGTAATAAGAGAGGAATGCTAATTTTTGCAGTTTACCCCTCATAAATTCGGTCCACATAATTGTTTGAGCTCTGAAGTTGATCCACATTTTGCAAAAATTAACTTAGATGAGTTGTTCGAGCCCTTTAAACCCAACGCCCCCAGCTAGGGTGGGTTTAGCAACCTTCTGCCAGGAAGCCCAGTTAAGCTGCTGTCTTTGTCCAGCCCACAGGAATCTATTAAAAGCTATATCCAAATAAATTTGTGTGTTTTTCTTTATAAATGTGGTTTGGAGGATGTATGAGGGAAAATTAGTGAGTATACTTTTTAGTTGAGTGATTCTACCCCCATTGGTGAGGAAAGAATGAGACCAACTATAAAGGTGAGAGTTTATTTTATGAAACACCTCATAAAATTGAATCAACTTGGATCTACCACTAATAAGAGGCACCCCCAGGTACTTGATAGGTGGTTTGAAAATAGAGAAACCAGTGTACTCAGATATCCATTTTTTGCAATTTGGAGAAGATCTATTGTTGAAGATCAATTGACACTTAGCAGGACTGAAAACCATACTTGACTGAGATTGGAAGTTGAGCAGGCATTGATACACTTTCTTTACAGCACTTCTATGAGCACTAGAAAAAACCAAAACATTATCAACATAGATTAAATGAGAGATAGCCATGTTAGACTTGTGATGGTATCTAGAGTAGTTCTGTGGAAGAAGAGCCTTATCTAAAATTCTAGATAAGTAGTCCATTGTTATGATGAAGATGATGGAGAAGAGAGGGTCTCCTTGTTTGAGCCCCCTAGAAGCAGAAAATGAACCCCAAGCCTTACCATTAATAAGGATGGAGTGATTATTATTGAGGAGCCATCTATGTATGAGAGCACAAAAATCAGGTTGAAACCCCATAAAAGCAAGAACTTTCAGAAAAAAATTCTAATCAATAGTGTCATAAGCTTTCTTGATATCCAATTTGTAAATCAGATTCCCACCCATACAGTTTTTATCTAGATCAAGAAGCAGCTTCTGTGCAAGTAGCACATTATCAGTAATGGATCTTCCTTTTATGAAAGCAGTTTGGTTGAGGCTGGTCAATTTATCAAGATAAGGTTGAAGACTTCTAACAATGATCTTGCTGATAATTTTGTTGATTACTAAAGTGAGACAGATAGGCCTCTAGTGGTCCCAATTCTTTTACATGTCAGCTTTAGGAACTAGCACAAAAGTGGAGTCTCTGAAATAGCTTGAAATATTACTTCCATTGAAGAAACTGATAATAGCCTCAATCACATCCAACTTAATAATATTCCAAGACCTTTTATAAAAGTCAGCAGTAAAACCATCAAGGTCTGCAGTATTAGAGCAATTTATACTATTCAGGGCCTGCAAAATTTCAATTTCAAAGGGAGGGTCGGTAAGTTTGAGATTGTTGGTGAGATTAAACTCCTTAATGAAGAGAATGGCATCAATGTTAGGATTGAGAACTATTGGGGAGTTAATCAGAAGGCATAATGACTTACAACACTCTTTACAATGCTCTCATTGTCATGGAGCCAACACCCCTCAGAATTTTGGATGGAGTAAATAGTATTGCATTTCCTCCTGTAACTAATGTAGGCATGATAAAATTTAGTGTTTCTATCACCATCTGTAAAAATATTAATAGAGGCCTTTTACTTAAGAAGATGTTCTTGTTTCTCAATAGTAATAAAGAGGTTACTCTAAGTAGTAAGAAATGAAGTATCTTCAGCAGTCCCATTCTGAACAGCAAACTCCAGGGCCTCTACCTCCTGTTAAGTAAAAGAGATTTTGGAATGCACTATACTAAATGTGTCCCAACCCCACTTTCTTAGAGCTTTCCGGAATTTGATATGTAGAGGGCTGAGTTTGATAAGGGGATCAGAGTGGTATACCCCAGTCCAATTTGAAGATACAAAATTTACAAAGGAATGATGTGTAGACCACAAATTTAAGTATCTGAAAGGAGTATTTGGAGCATTATTGCAATTGGAAGTGATAGTAATGAGTAATGGTCTATGGTCAGAACCAACAAGAGTTAAATGAGAAACAAAGGTGAAGAGATATTGGTGGAACCACCAATCATTTACAAGGATTCTGTCCAATCTTTCCCACATTTAACCCCTTTTCCAAGTGAAAGGAGGGCCTTGAAAACCTAGATCAAACAATCTAGCCTTTTGAATGTTATCACTAAAAGATGTCATTTTGGGAATATTATGGACCCTTCCCCAAGATTTTTCAGCAGCTAAGGTTATGCAATTGAAATCTCCCGCAACCAGCCAAGGGGAGTGCATATGTTCACTAATCTGTTGAACACATCTCTAGAGCTCTTTTCTTTCTTCTTTGTGACAGCCAGCATAGATAAAAGTGGAAAAATCTAATTGACATTTGATCTTAAGGGAAAGGTGAATGAACTATGGGTGATCCAGCTGAATAGTCCACTGTATTTCCTTTCTACAAAAAAACCAAATCTAGTTATTCGTATTAGCATAGTGAGAGAAACCAAAAACTTACTATTAAATCTCTGAGGATTGTGATGAACCATAGGTTAAAGGATAGTAAAACACTAAAATTTATTTTTTTTATTGAGGCAAATCAATCTTTTTAGGGATGGAGGACGGACAATGCCCTTAATATTCCAACAAAGAAAATTAATCAATTGGGGGGGGAGGGGGGGTTGACATGGAGAGAGGGCTGAGATCTTGATCTGGTCCTTCTTCTTAGATGGGGAGGGCCCAACCTTCTTCTTGCCACTTGTATCCATAACAATTTTCCCACATTTTAATTTTTGTACTTCAGATAATTATTTCTTTTTCCTCTTAGATGTATGTAATTGCCATTCCTCCTCTAAAAGATGTTCCATTTCAGCAATTTTTCTTTTCTCAATGGCTTTTATAGCAGAAGTAGCTTGCAAAGTGACCTCTCTTACAGTCTCACCCCACCATTAGGCGAGCCCTAAAAAGTTGGAGGGGTAATGATATTCACTTCATTCAATTCCTCCCTAATAATATTAGGAGCTTCTGAAAGAGGGGCATTCGAAAGAAAGGAGATATAGAACTACTATAAGAGTTTAAAGAGCTTCATGAGTGTTCTTATGGGAGGGGGCCACAACCAGTGGGGGGTTAGTTGGTAGGATGGGTTCCTGTACAGTGGACAGGTTGATAGTTTCCTTTGAGATGGGTGTTTTTTTTTGGTGCGGGGTTGATACACATAAAATATATTGTATTTTTAGACACATTATAATATCTATTATTGAGACATTATGCTTAAATGGAAGATATTTTTGTATTTTTCTTGCAGATACAGGTAAAAAGGGTGAAGAATGCTTAAAGGAGTAAAAAAGACCAAATTTGGAGCAAAAAGGTGAAAAATGTGCAAAAGAGTTTTGGCGCCTAAGCGTCAGATCTGGCGCTTAAGCTTTAGTTAAATTGAGAAGGCCGCGCCTAAGCACCAGAGGCCCCGCACTTAAGTGCCAGTGGCAGTTATTGGACAATTAAAATCGGTTTCTGTGAATTTTGAAGAGGTTTTTGTGGCACCCAATGGCTTAATAGGTGGTTATAACCACCATGGAAGAAAATTATCACAAAAGGATGCATCTCTTGAGTAAATACATGAAATTAAGACATATTTGTAAGAGAAACCAAAGAACCTTTTGGAAAATTATAAAAGAAAGAAAAGAGGACTTTAAAAGAGTCTTGAAAGGGTTCGAAAAAGTGCGAGTCCTGAAAGTATTGGAAAGTTTTGAAAGTTCTCATTTGGGGAGTTAGTTTGGAGAGATTTCCAGGCACCACTTTTACTTTTATTTTATCCCTTTTGTTATTTTATTTTGAGTGATTGTAATGAGAAGAGAATCAAATGAACTTCAAGAGTTTGGTGGAGGACTTGAGATAAGTTTTTTTTAAGACTACTTTTTGTTTTAATTGATACCTAATGTTAGTTTGACAATAATTTCTTCTTTTAAACTAAAGTGTTGTTTTGTTTTCTCCATGGATTCTGATTATTTTTATTTATCTTTCTTCTTAAAATGATAATTAATTAAGTTTTGGTTGGAAGTTGTGGAAAGTATTGATCTTCAATGATGGAAGAAGTTGTGATGATTTAAATCCATGCACTTTATTTACTTCTTGATTTGGCCAATCTAGATTTTAAAATTTGTTGTGAGAATGTGTAAGAACCAGGCCGGTATTATCTCAGTCAACAATTAGAAAGAATCACATGAGGCTGTATGAATGAGAATGTAGTTCATATGATTTAGTGCAAATAAATAGGGAAATATTCATTGAAGGGTGTAGAGTTAGAGGACTTTAAAGTGACAGGTTAAAGCGCCCAACTGGTTTATTGTTTTAGGTTCTAATACGAGATGTTAGCCCCCAGGTCAAGGGAATCGAGGGAACTCTAGACTGAGAGCTAGTATCTTCTCTGCCTAGCTGGTCTTCAGAACTATTCAAACTTTAAATTAGCTAATGTTCTTTATAGCACTCTAGTAAGGGTAAAGAATATTATTGCTCGTATTTGGCACAACACAATTTGCATACTTCCACAAGAGACTTCCTATACTTATTACCGATTCATAACGAGAAAAAATACATCTTCATATTTAGTGTTTTTTTTCTACAAAAACTCTAATTATCTTTTTAAATTGTTATTTCTCTATCAAAATAATGAAAATAATATTTGAATTTTCATTACTACAAAAATCATCTTCAGTTTAGATAATTATTTTTCAATTAAAAATAGAAAGTTTGTTGTTCAATAGTACATATTGCGTATTCTCCCTCTGGGTTTGATATTCAGGTCTTAATCAAAAATTTCTATATTACTTGATAATGATACATATACTTGTTTAGTATCCCAATATATATAAATTAAAAGTTAATTTCTTATTTTTCTTCAGGATCAAGTTTTGGTTTTGTTGCAAAGTAAGGAAATATAAGTGAAATATAATCTGAATTATTTTTGTACTGTGCATATTAGCAGTATCAAGGGATCAAGTTTTTGGCACCGTTGCCGGGGAGAAATTGATTTTAAAAGCAATTTTATATTTTTAGAAAGTCTTATTTAAAATTTAAGTTATCTTACCTTATCTTATTTTGTTTTGTTTATTTTATTTTATAATGTTATATGTTAATGTATGTGTAGTTCAGGTTCTGAAGGACTAATTCCCTATATTTTTGAACTAGAAAGAACTATTAAAAATCAGAAAAACCAAAAATATTATAAATTTTGAAAAACCCAAAAAAAGTAAAGAAATGGCAGACCACAATAATCAAAATGTTGAAATTCATTAAGAGTTTAGACCTTTGAGAGATTATGTCAACCCTACTGTAGATGAACTTCATTATAGTATTCAAAAACCTACTATAGTGGCTAATTCATTTGAGCTTAAACCTGTTATTATCCAATGGTATCAAATAATCGGTTTGGGGGATCACCAACTGAAGATCCAAATTTACATCTTGCCAAATTTCTAGAATTGTGCGCTACATTTAAATACGATGGTGTATCAGATGTGCCATAAGACTTAGGTTATTTCCTTTCTCACTAAGGGATAAAACTAAGATGTGGTTGAATTCGTTAGCACTTGGATCTATCAGAACTTGGGGTGATTTAGCACAAAAATTCCTTGCTAAATTTTTTCCACTATCAGAAACTGCAAAGCTTAGAAATGATATTACATCTTTTAATCAGTTTGATGGGGAATCTATTTATGAAGCATGAGAAAGATTTAAAGAACTCTTAAGAAAGTGTCCACATAATGCTATACTAGATTGGTTAATAATTCAAACTTTTTATAATGGATTAGTTGGATCTCTTAGATCAATTATCGATGTTGTTGCCGGTGGTTCATTGATGTCAAAACCATTTCATGACGCTTATGTTTTAATTGAAGAAATGATTACCAATAATTTTCAATGGCCTTATGAGAGGGTAAATCCTAAGAAAATAGTCAATATTCATGAAACTGATGCATTTACCATGTTAGCAAATCAAGTTGCTGCAATTTTAAGGAAGTTAAGCCAATTTGGAATGAATTTTTCTCAACCAATTTCCATGATTGAAGAGAATTCATTAGGACAAATGGTAGATTTTCAGGCATCATTAGAAACTTTGAATGCCATAAATAATAAGCAGAATAACCAATATTCAAATTATTATAACCCACGTTGGAAGAACCATCCGAACTTTAACTAGAATAACAATTCGAGCGGTAATAATCAACAATGGGGGAATAACCAAGGAAACCCATTGGGAAACTAGAACAACTAAGGGAATAATAATTATAGATCTACTTATCCTCCAGGTTTCAATAGTAATACACATTTTAAGGAGAAGAAGTTGTTCATAGAAGAAGTAGTGTTACAAATGGGAAATCAATTACAAAGTCAAGGAGCTACAATTAGAAATATTGAGAATCGACTTTGGCATCCAGTAAATTCATTATATAATAGATCCCATGGAACACTTCCTAGTAATACTTAATCAAATCCAAAGGACTAGAATAAGGAACAACTAAAATCCGTTCAACTTAGAAGCGGAAGAGAGTTGGAAGGTCGGGTTCAAAAATAAATTGAAGTAGAGAGAGAAGAAATTGAAGAATCAAAAGAGGATGCTCCAAAAGATTCTGAGAGACCTATTTCTCCACTAAAAATTGATTTAAAGAAACCACCACCTCCATTTCCTTAGAGACTTCATCAGCACAAGCTAGATAAATAATTTTCAATATTCTGGAAATATTTAAAAAGCTAACAATTAATATTCCATTTGCTGAAGCCTTGGAACAAATGTTGAGCTATGTAATGTTTATGATGGATATTCTCAGCAGGAAAAGGAAGTTTGAAGATAATGAGACTATTGCACTTAGTGAGGACTG
The DNA here is from genome assembly GCA_003013225.1 of Phalaenopsis aphrodite. NCBI lineage: Eukaryota > Viridiplantae > Streptophyta > Magnoliopsida > Asparagales > Orchidaceae > Phalaenopsis > Phalaenopsis aphrodite. Next base: position 400,824 of record NEWO01000452.1, on the reverse strand, counting down.
CAGTGCAATAATTCAGAAGAAGCTTCCTGAAAAGCTTAAAGATCCTGGTAGCTTTACAATTCCATGTGCAATATGAGAAAGATTTTATGGGAAAGCTTTATATGATTTAGGTGCAAGGATTAACCTTATGCCATTATCAATATTTAAAATATTGGGATTAAGAGAAATAACCCCTACTACTGTTACTTTGCAGCAAGGAGATCATTCGATAACATATCCTAAAGGAGTTATAGAAGAAGTCTTAGTGAAAGTGGATCAATTTATCTTTCCTGTTGAATTCATTGTGCTTGATATGGAGGAAGATAAAGAGATACCTATCATTTTGGGAAGAAATTTCCTAGCCACAGGAAGAGCAATGATAGATGTGTAGAAAGGGGAATTAAAATTGCATGTAAATGATCAAACTGTTAATTTTAACATTTTAAAATCAATGAAATACCCTACAAAAGGTAAAGATAATAAATGATATAGGATGGATGCTATAAGATATCCAAGTGAATGCCATTTTAGAACTTCATATGAAGAAAAAGCTGAAGAAAAAGATTTGGAACACGAGCAAGAAGAGGAATTAAATCAATGTGAAGATCATTTAAGGAAAAATTAAACTATGTTCAAGAAAGTTTTGATGTTCTCGACACGATAGACAAAGATAAATCATTTTTTCCATCTATTTAAAAACCTCTAGAATTAGAATTGAAGTTACTTCCATATCATTTAAAATATGCCTTTTTAGGAGATTCCTCTACTTTACCAGTCATAAGTTCCTTAAAATTAACAATGGAATAAGAAGAAAGGTTGATGAAAATTCTGAAAAATTTTGAGAAAGCCTTTGGATGGACAATTGCTGATATTAATGGAATAAGTCCTTAAATTTGTATGCATAGAATTCATATGGAAGATAACTGCAAACCCATGGTTGATCCATAAAGGAGATTGAATCTTGTTATGAAAGAAGTTGTAAAGAAAGAAATTTTAAAGTGGTTAGATGCTGTACTTTTATCTACCCTATTTCAGATAGTGCATGGGTTAGTCTAATTCATTGTGTTCCTAAGAAAGGAGGAGTAACTGTAACCGTAAATGAACATAATGAGTTAATATCTACTAGAAAAATTACATGGTGGAAAATATGCATTGATTATAGAAAATTAAATCTAGCCACTAGGAAAGATCATTTTTCATTACCCTTTCTAGATCAAATGCTGGATAGACTAGCTGAGCATAAATAATTTTATTTTTTGGATGGATATACCAGTTATCACCAAATTCAAATATCTCCTAAGGATCAAGAGAAAACAACTTTTACCTGTCCTTATGGTACTTTTGCTTTTAGAAGAGTGCCCTTTGGTTTATGTAATTCCCCTGCTACATTTCGAAGATGTATGTTGGCAATTTTTTGTGATTTAATTGAAAAAGGAATTGAAGTACTCATTGATGACTTTTTAGTGTTTGGAACTTCATTTGACTCATGTTGAGAACTGTCGACACTATTTTTGGTATGGGATTTGCCCGTAAGAAGCTGTCGGTCATCAGAATTGAAATCCCGTTGCCCGCTTCGGAAGGACGTTAAAAATTTTAGTTTTGAAAAAGATGAAGTCAAACTGACCCCATAATTTTCATAGTTTAAATGAAAGAGCGCTTTACCTCAAATCCTGTATCTATCCCGAAGGATGAACACAAGAGTTGAGGCTGAGACTCGATCAAATTAACTAAAGAAAGTTATGACATCCGTTTAGTCTGCTAAACCAATGTATTGGCCGACAAGTTCCCCTATTTAATATAAGGAATTAAATAGGGTTTATATTATGTTGGGTTCGGGAAAAGCTTCCTATAAGGGCAAGCCCCTATAGTTAATTACATCTTAAGTAACAGAAGTTACTTAAGAACACTCTCAATAAAATCAAGAAAAATTATCTTCAAGGAGTTCAAATGGTAAGGACATTTCAAAGATATCAGACTGAGAAGTATGAAGGGGATTGGTTCAAATTTGGAACATTTTGTTTTGGAGTCCAAAGGAGGAAACACTAGAGGATGCCACGTATCCGAAGGGGAACTTCAATGACTTCCCAAGCTATCCTATTCTTTGGCTTCAATGAAGAAATTATTTAAATGTTTCATTGCAAAAAATTTTTAATTAGGATTTACATTTGTGTGAAGCAATCAACACAAATAACCTTGAAGATGTGAGGATTCAAGTCATGACAAATGACAACCTTGGAATCCTAAGACAAGTTTAGGGCTTATATTATACAAAATGGTTGTACAAAGGCCTAAAAATATGTTTGAGGATTTATGTTGCACTAAGCAAACAACCTCAAATTCCTATGGCTTTGTTGTTTTAAAGCTAAGGAAGGAGTGTATGAGTATAGATCTTCTTGCAGTTGAAGATAGCCGGATCGTCCACCATGTAAGCTCCAAGCTTCTATTTGTAGCAAAGTTCAAGTTTTCTAGGTCATTTAGTTATAGTGTCAAATCAGGTGACCCTATGGTTAAAGTTCTTTAAATTTTATTATGGGCATATTAAAGTTGATTAAAGCGACACCGGTCAAGATCCCACGGTTCCATCTTCCCGGCATCACTATTTTCTATTGGAATCACTTAGTCCAAATGAATTTACTAAACTCAACTTAATGAATTCCATAATTTCATTTAGACCATGGGAAAACTCGTTAGCAACCGTAGGTTACCTCCTCTGAGGGTTCCCGATCTTTCAATAGAGATGTTTTAATTTATTTGAAGTTGTATTTTTGTGATGTTTGTGATTAAGTTTTGAGTTGTCTTATATTTTTGAAATATTGTGGGGGTGATTTATGCAATTTTATATTTTCTATGCAGATATGTAAATACAAGCATAAATAAAAATGCAGTAGGAAAGTACAAGAAATATTTTAAAACGCGGTAAACTGTAAAAGTGTACCTGGCGAGTCTTCTCGTTCCACCATCTGAAACTTAAAATGCATGTCAGAGCATTTATGTATATAGAGCTGGAAAAGTAAAGTTTTGGAAACCTTCCTAACTCTATGTTGTGTATTGGGGGTCCTTAAATTTTAAGGATAATATTATTAAATAAGACATATTAAGTTTAATAGATCCCTAAGGTATTCACCAGATTAAGAGTAGGGAGCAGGTCCATGCAACCTTCTTAATGTCTGGTAAAAGACCTTGAGTCCATTTAAACTTTATTATGTTGCTTAATAATTCATCCTGAATATCCTGATGCTGAGTGAACATTGATGTCTTGATTATTCCCAAGAATAAGGTAAATGTCATTTACCTCTTAATTTGAAGATTATGTTGGTGACGACCGTAAAGGGGGCAAATTAGTGTATTTAGGGACACTTAACCAAATTTTTAGTCCTAATTGGACTTATGGTGTTTTAAAGGAGTTTGATTATGTTAATTTTTCTAATCCTCTTTTAACAAGTGGATTTCAACTTAAGTTCACCATTAAATCCTTAAGACCTAAATGAATGCATTGAGTGTGATTTTTAAAAGATCTAAAACTTTAAGTGATCATTATCAAGATCATTTAAACATCATTCTGATTATCAAATAAGGGTAGGAAATTATTGATTTCCAAAATTAGACCCTTAAATTCAAAAGTCATTTTATGTTAATGAAGTTTCCAAAATTTTGATAATTATGGGAATTATCATTTTATCTTGTAATTTGGTAAAGTGAAATGAGTTTCTATCAATTAAGCCCATTTTTGATTGGAAATCATCAAATGAGTTAATTAATATCAGAAATTACCCATTTCCCATTTTGATTGAGCCTAAATATTTATTAAGGCCAAAATATCCAAAATTACAATTTTGCCCCTAAGGGTCCAAACTTTCATAATTTGTCAAATTTAAGTCAAATGACTTTGAAATTTTTATGTAACCTTACTGATAGGTCAATTAAGATATCAAAGGAGAAAATGTGAATTTTCACAATTTAATTTAATTCAAATAATTATTTTTATGCAAAAATATGCATCTCCAAAGAAAATTCTAAAAGATGATCAGGACAATTCCTAATCACTTGAAATTTTTATGTGAGCTATCCCTAGACCAGAAAGTCCTTTGGCCAAAATTTCATAGTTTTTTGAAGTTTCTGTGATTTATTAGAATTAATTGAAGTTTTGGGGCTTTAATAAAAATAAAATATTTTATATGTTAAAAAAAATATTTTTTATATTTTTGAAAAATCTCTCTAAGGTCAGAAAACCCAGAGAAATTTATTTTATATTTTTTCTGAATTTTATTTGATTTTTTAGAATTATTTTCGTAAAAATTCTATTTTTAAACCTTAAAAATCATTTTTAAAGTTTAAAAATAGATATCTTTATTTTTAAACCTTGGAAAAATATTCCAATGATTCCTAAGTGTTTAGGAAGTAATTTGAAACATTTCCATGAGTTTAATATTTTATGATATTTTTATTATTTTTAATTATTAAAAATAATTAAAAATAACTTAAAAATTATGTTTTTATTTTAAATATATTTTTATTTTTATTATATCCCCCTAATATCAGAGAACTCAAAAAACTAAGTTTAATAATTTTTTGAGATATATTTTGATTTTTAAAAATTATTTAAGTATTAACTTTAATAATGATCTTTAAAAATCAATTAAAAATATAAAACAATCTCGAAATCTTTTAAAATTTTTATGGTGAATTCTCTGACTTATAAATCACAGTGGAGATCATAAATCAAATGATTTTGATCTTTATGTTCTCCAAATTAAATATTTTAAGCAAATTGGGGTTTGCTCAAAATAATGGTGTTTTGATTTTTAAAAATCATAAATATATTTCTTAAGACTACTCTGGCCATAGGGGACTCATATGAATATTTGTAGAATTTTCTAAGCCACATGCAATTTTCTATAATTATTTGAATAGAAAATGGCTAAAAATTTAGAAAATTAAGATCTCTGTCTAGAAATCTCCTATGCCTTCTAAAAAATGCTCAAATTGTGCATCTAGACAGAGGCTACAACATATAAAAATTTGGGGTCAAGGTGATATCCCAACATGAATGGAGAATTGAAAAACCCCTAACCCTAATTCATTTTTTAAAAATAATTTATGCATCAAATTAATGTGAAAATAATTCCACATGGTTCTCCTCTGTTCACTGAGCAAGAGGATATTTTTATTTTGTTTTTGTAAATTTTCTACACAAAGGTATGGATTTTTGAAGTTTAGGAGCTATTTTCTGAATTTTTTAAATATCCTATTTATTTATTCAAATCGCGGGCTGACTGGATCCTCGGATCCGTCGAAAAGCCACGCGGCGTGCTCCTATTCGACGCCACCTTCTGACTCAGCTGCCACGCGTCCCGCTGTATCACCTCAGATGATCATCCGGCTTGATCTCCGTCGTTCATTCAATACACGCGAAGATGGACGACATCCGTTCATCGTCCCCGATGGCCTTAACCGAGAGCCGTCCATTTTAAAACCTCAATATCTCTCTCATTTATTAATGGATTTTAATGATTATTTTCTTAAAATTCTCGTCTTGAAGAGACAAATACATCTATATGGTAAACATGTTATGAAATTAAGCCATTATAAATGGAGAGTTCGCGAAGGCTCGGGAGAGTGAGGGATGTTATACCTTTGCTCCGAGAGGTTTAGCCTCAATCAAAGATTCTTCACACCTTCGTTAGGTCCCAAAGAGCTTAGGGATGAAGCCTCTGGCTCTTGTGTAAAGCCTATGTATATTTTTGACCAAAGCCGATTTTGGGTGTTGGTTGAGAGCTACGGTAGAGGCTATTTCAGAGGGGGAATTGATGGGGGTTTGGCTTCTTTCACTGTTGTGAAGGTGTAGGGCCAATCTATTGGGAGTTTAGTGCTGTGTAGGTTGGGATTGGAATTTGTCCTGGTTTGGGGCAAGAATTCCAGCTCAAAATTGGATTGCCATGGTGGATTTGAGAGGGGGAAGTGGATTGGAATGTGCTAAGGGTCTGTTAGGGAAGCTTTCTAAAGAGTTTGGTAGGCCTTATTGAAAATTTTTTTACCACACACTATTCATGGCCGTGGGGTGGAATTTTATAGAAATTGGCCATGGGGTTGCTTGGCTGGCCAATTGAGTGGTTAGCCCCACTACTTAGGTGTCAAGCAGAGGAGCTCTCAGCTCAATTTGGGCTGAGGTGGCCTCTTGCCATGAATTTGGTTTTTAGCTATATAGAGGCTCACGGTTTTTGGGTTTTGGCTTGGGTTAAGGTGGCTAGCCAAGGGTTGGACCATGGTTAAAGCTTATGATGCTCAGTGAAAATGGCACCATAGGGTATGGACATGTGGTATTGCAAGTACATTGATTTAACCTCTTTATTATCTCTTTAAGCTTTTTTCTCAAAATTTCACCCATGGGATAAATATCAAGCATAACCATGGGTTAATGGCTGGCTTTAAACTCAACCCTAGAGTCTAAGGTGAGTCATGGTAAGGCTCATTTGACCATACCAAGCTCAATTGATTTGGATTTGACCATAAGTCCAAAGAGGTGCACATGAACAAATCTTGTGTTTGGACTAGGTTAGTCATGCCAATTAGCCCAATTAAATATGGAATTTTGTGTAGGAGACCCTGAGGAACAACTTTCATGAAGGGTGAAAGTCAGTTTGAGGTCAATTGGTTAATTAATTTGGTGGATTTTTGGTTTTGGACTCATTTTAAGCATGTTGGGCTAAGTTTGGGTCAAACTTGGACTAGCCATGGGCTAAGTCCAAATTGATTGCTGAGTTTGGTTTAAAACATCATAATGAACAATTTTCATGAAGGATGAAAATTGTTTTGAAGTTGATTTGATGGTCAATTTGGATGGATTTTGATGGGTTTTGGTTTTAGACCCAAATTAGGCATATGGATCTAATTTGGGTCAAACTTGAGCTAGCTTTGGGCTAAGCTCAAATTGATTATTGTATTTGGTAACAAATGACCTTATAAAGGGTTTTTAACAAAAATTGAATGCCAATTTGAGGTTTAAGGCATTCAAATGTTGAGCTTTGGGGTGTTAGCCAATATTGGGGCTAATTTGGGGTTTTTGGGATTTAGGCCAAAATCAAATGGGTTTGAGGCTTCATCAAGGCCAATTGATGGTTGATGTTGATGTGTAAGAATGTTTTAAAGATTTTGCAATATTAATTGAGGCCAATTGACTAGGCTATGGGTTCAATTGGGTGAGATTAAGTCATGTGGTCAAAATTGGGGTTTTGACCCAAATCAAAATTAGGCTCGAATCATGGACCAATTGAGCTTGGATTTGGTTTAAATTTGTCATATGTAAGGTGAATTTGAGTTTAGGATTGAAATTGGGGGAGATTGGGATAAAATTGATGGACATTTAAAGTAATTTTGGGGAAATTGGGCCTTTAAAGGCAATTTGGGGTTTTTGGTCAAAATGGCCAAATTGATCAAATTGAATCCAATTGAAGGGTCCAAATGAGTTTTGGGAACATTTGGAGTGATTTTGGAGGTTTTAAGAAAGTTTGGGGTGCGAGGGGTATTTTTGTAATTTTGGCGATTTTGAGGGTATTTTGGTTAAAGATGGCCAAATTGACCAAATTGGGCCATGTGATAGTTGAAAGAAATGAAATTGGGAATATTTGAGATTTATTAGGATTTTTGGGAATTTTATGGGAATTTTGGGATTTTGGATTAAAGGAAGGTCCTAAGTTAGGTAATTTGGGAGTGTGTGGGGCAAAAGACCCAAGATTAGTATTTCAAGTAGAATTAGATAGCTACCCATTATAAATGAATTATGGATCAATAAAACCCTCATTTTGAGTTCTTATGTATTGGTTTTAGCCAGGATATTGTGAGGATATCGTATACCCTAACTCCAAACCAATACCTTGGGTCAATCCTAAGGCCAAATAGTCCTATAGGAACTCTTTTTGAATTCTCTCATAATGATCTTACCTACTATATGCTAGAGGTTAAGATTAATATGTGGAACTTCAAGTTGAGTAAAGAGAAGAGTTTTGAATTTCTAATGGCGGGGGTACCTTTTCTAGTTTTCTAAGACTAGTCAATAGGAAAGTCGTATGGCTAGACCTAGGATACTAAAGAAGTTTCTAGACCTCAACCAAAAGTGAGGTCAACAAATGGACCCCCAATAGGTGGGGTGTGCTGGACAAGCATACCGCACGTATTGGTGTTGACCGACAAGATCAACAAGATCAATATAGATTTCTAAGTCATTAAACCTAGAAAGAAGTGTGAATTTGTGTATGCTATTTGTTTCCACTGGGGATTTTTTTTTTAATAGGGATCAACATGTAAGGGTTGACCTCAAAATGGAAATTCAAGATACAAATATTGATATCAAAGGAAAGTCATACATTTGGAATTGACTTTCAATAAAAGAAATCAGAAATATAGGACTGATTTTAAAGTAAGAATTGAAAGTATTGGATCAATTCTTGAAGGATGTAAATTAGAAATATCAGACTAATTCAAAGTGAAAATTATCCGATCAATTTGGGAAAAGCATAAATCAGAAGTATCGAACTGATTTAATGTAAAAATTGAAATTATTGGATCAATTATGAAAAGTTATAAATCAGAAGTATCAAACTGATTTAATGTAAAAATTGAAATTATTGGATCAATTTTTTTTTTTTAAAGTTATGAATCAGAAGTATCGAACTGATTCAATACAAAAATTGAAATTATCAGATCAATTTT
>NEWO01000452.1:297651-378160 GCA_003013225.1 Phalaenopsis aphrodite | reverse complement strand
ACATCAGAGGAGAAAATGTGAATTTTCACAATTTAATTTAATTCATATAATTATTTTTATGCAAAAATATGCATCTCCAAAGAAAATTCCAAAAGATGATCAGGACAATTCCTAATCACTTGAAATTTTTTTGCAAGCTAGCCCTAGACTAGAAAGTCCTTTGGCCAAAATTTCATAATTTTTTGAAGTTTCTGTGATTTATTAAAATTAATTGAAGTTTTGAGGCTTTAATAAAAATAAAATATTTTATATGTTAAAAAAAATATTTTTTATATTTTCGAAATATCTCTCTAAGGTCAGAGAACTTAGAGAAATTTATTTTATATTTTTCTTAATTTTATTTGATTTTTTTGAATTATTTTGGTGAAAATTCTATTTTTAAACCTTAAAAATCATTTTTAAAGTTTTAAAATATATATCTTTCTTTTTAAACATTGGAAAAATATTTCAATGATTCCTAAGTGTTTAGGAAGTAATTTGAAATATTTCCATGAGTTTAATATTTTATGATTTTTTTATTATTTTTAATTATTAAAAATAATTAAAAATAACTTAAAAATTAAATTTTTATTTTAAATATATTTTTATTTTTATTATATCCCCCTAATATCAGAGAACTCAAAAAACTAAGTTTAATAATTTTGGGAGTTATATTTTGATTTTTAAAAATTATTTAAGTATTAACTTTAATAATGATCTTTAAAAATCAATTAAAAATATAAAACAATCTCAAAATCTTTTAAAATTTTTATAGTGAATTCTCTGACTTATAAATCACAGTGGAGAACAAAAATAAAATTATTTTGATCTTTATGTTCTCCAAATTAAATATTTTAAGCAAATTGGAGTTTGCTCAAAATAATGGTGTTATGATTTTTAAAAATCATAAAATTATTTCCTAAGACTACTCTGACCATAAGGGACTCATATGAATATTTGTAGAATTTTCTAAGTCACATGCAATTTTCTATAATTATTTGAACAGAAAATGCCTAAAAATTTAGAAAATTAAGATCTCTACCTAGAGATCTCCTATGTCTTCTAAAAAATGCTCAAATTGTGCATCTAGACAGAGGCTACAACATATAAAAATTTGGGGTCAAGGTGATATCCCAACATGAATGGAGAATTGAAAAACCCGTAACACTAATTCATTTTTTAAAAATAATTTATGCATCAAATTAATGTGAAAATATTTCCACATGGTTCTTCTCTATTCACTGAGCAAGAGAATATTTTTATTCTATTTTTGTGAATTTTCTACACAAAGGTATGGATTTTTGAAGTTTAGGAGCTATTTTCTGAATTTTTTAAATATCCTATTTATTTATTCAAACCGCGGGCTGACTGGATCCTCGGATCCGTTGAAAAGCCACGCGGCCCGCTCCTATTCGACGCCGCCTTCTGACTCAGCTTCCACGCGTCCCGCTGTATCGCCTTAGATGATCATCCGGCTTGATCTCCGCCGTTCATTCAATACACGCGAAGATGGACGACATCCGTTCATCGTCCCCGATGGCCTTAACCGAGAGCCGTCCATTTTAAAACCTCAATATCTCTCTCATTTCTTAATGGATTTTAATGATTATTTTTTTAAAATTCTCATCTTGAAGAGACGAATACATCTATATGGTAAACATGTTATGAAATTAAGCCATTATAAATGGAGAGCTCGCGAAGGCTCCGGAGAGTGAGGGAGGTTATACCTTTGCTCCGAGAGGTTTAGCCTCAATCAGAGATTCTTCACACCTTCGTTAGGTCCCAAAGAGCTTAGGGATGAAGCCTCTGGCTCTGGTGTAAATCCTATGTATGTTTTTGACAAAAACCGATTTTGGGTGTTGGTTGAGAGCTATGGTAGAGGCTATTTCAGAGGGGGAATTGATGGTGGGTTTGGCTTCTTTCACTGTTGTGAAGGTGTAGGGCCAATCTATTGGGAGTTTAGTGCTGTGTAGGTTGGGATTGGAGATTATCCTAGTTTCGGGCAAGAATTCCAGCTCAAAATTGGATTGCCATGGTGGATTTGAGAGGGGAAAGTGGATTGGAATGTGCTAAGGGTCTCTTAGGGAAGCTTTCTAAAGAGTTTGGTAGGCCTTATTGAAAATTTTTTTACCACACACTATTCATGGCCGTGGGGTGGATTTTTATAGAAATTGGCCATGGGGTTGCTTGCCTGGCCAATTGAGGGGTTAGCCCCACTGCTTAGGTGTCAAGCAGAGGAGCTCTCAGCTTAATTTGGGCTGAGGTGGCCTCTTGGCATGAATTTGGGTTTTAGCCATGTAGAGGCTCACAGTTTTTGGGTTTTAGCTTGGGTTAAGGTGGCTAACCAAGGGTTGGACCATGGTTAAAGCTTATGATGCTCAGTGAAAATGGCACCATAGGGTATGGACATGTGGTATGGCAAGTACATTGATTTAACCTCTTTATTATCTCTTTAAGCATTTTTCTCAAAATTTCACCCATGGGATAAATATCAAGCCTAACCATGGTTTAATGGCTGGCTTTAAACTCAACCCTAGAGTCTAAGGTGAGTCATGGTAAGGCTCATTTGACCATACCAAGCTCAATTGATTTGGATTTGACCATAAGTCCAAAGAGGTGCACATGACCAAATCTTGTGTTTGGACTAGGTTAGTCTTGCCAATTAGCCCAATTAAATATGTCATTTGGTGTAGGAGACCCTGAGGAACAACTTTCATGAAGGGTGAAAGTCATTTTGAGGTCAATTGGGTAATCAAATTGGTGGATTTTTTTTTTTGGACCCATTTTAAGCATGTTGGGCTAAGTTTGGGTCAAACTTGGACTAGCCATGGGCTAAGTCCAAATTGATTACTGAGTTTGGTTTAAAAAATCATAATGAACAATTTTTATGAAGGATGAAAATTGTTTTGAAGTTGATTTGATGGTCAATTTGGATGGATTTTGATGGGTTTTGGTTTTAGACCCAAACTAGGCAAATGGATCTAATTTGGGTAAAACTTGAGATAGCTTTGGGCTAAGCTCAAATTGATTATTGTATTTGGTCACAAATAACCTTATAAAGAGTTTTTAACAAAAATTGGATGCCAATTTGAGGTTTAAGGCATTCAAATGTTGAGCTTTGGGTGTTAGCCAATATTGGGGCTAATTTGGGGTTTTTTGGATTTAGGCCAAAATCAAATGGGTTTGAGGCTTCATCAAGGCCAATTGATGGTTGATGTTGATGTGTAAGAATGTTTTAAAGATTTTGCAATATTAATTGAGGCCAATTGACTAGGCTATGGGTTCAATTGGGTGAGATTAAGTCATATGGTCAAAATTGGGGTTTTGACCCAAATCAAAATTAGGCTCAAATTATGGATCAAATGAGCTTGGATTTGGTTTAAATTTGTCATATGTAAGGTGAATTTGATTTTAGGAGTGAAATTGGGGGAGATTGGGACAAAATTGATGGACATTTAAAGTAATTTTGGGGAAATTGGGCCTTTAAAGACAATTTGGGGTTTTTTGTCAAAATGGTCAAATTGATCAAATTGAATCCAATTGAAGGGTCCAAATGCGTTTTGGGAACATTTGGAGTGATTTTGGAGGTTTTGGGAAAGTTTGGGGTGCCAAGGGTATTTTTGTAATTTTGGCGATTTTGAGGGTATTTTGGTTAAAGATGGCCAAATTGACCAAATTGGGCCATGTGGTTGTTGAAAGAAATGAAATTGGGAATATTTGGGATTTATTGGGAATTTTATGGGATTTTTGGGATTTTGGATTAAAGGAAGGTCCTAAGTTAGGTAATTTGGGAGTGTCTCGGGCAAAAGACCCAAGATTAGTATTTCAAGTAGAATTGGATAGCTATCCATTCTAAATGAACCATAGATTAATAAAACCCTCATTTTGAGTTCTTATGTATTGGTTTTAGCCAGGATATTGTGAGGATATCGTGTACCCTAACTCCAAACCAATACATAGGGTCAATCCTAAGGCCACATAGTCATATAGGAACTCTTCTTGAATTCTCTCATAATGATCTTACCTACTATATGCTAGAGGTTAAGATTAATATGTGGAACTTCAAGTTGAGTAAAGAGAAGAGTTTTGAATTTCTAATGGCGGGGGTACCTTTTCTAATTTTCTAAGACTAGTCAATACGAAAGTCCTATGGCTAGACCTAGGATACTAACGAAGTTTCTAGACCTCAACCAAAAGTGAGGTCAACAAGAACATTTATCCAGTGCTCTTAAGCACTGTGACGAAACAAATTTAGTCCTTAACTAGGAAAAATGCCAATTTATGGTAGCAGGAGGAATTGTATTAGGACATCAAATATCAAAAAATGGTATGGAAGTAGATCCTGCTAAAATTTAAGTGATCACTAATTTACCTTATCCAACAAATGTGAGGAAAATTAAGAGTTTTTTAGGACATGTTGGATTCTACAGAAGATATATTAAAGACTTTTCAAAGATTGTTAAGCCTTTTTGCCATTTACTGGAGAAAGATGTAATTTTAAATTTTGATGAGGAATGTCTAAAAGCTTTTTAGTTATTAAATGAAAAACTAATCACTGCACCAATTATAGTTTCACCAAACTAGGAATAACATTTTGAATTGTTTTAGGACAAAGATATGATAAAATTTTCAAAGTTATTTACTATGCTAGTAAAAATCTTAATGAAACTCAAATAAATTATACAACAACTGAAAAAGAGTTATTAGCAATAGTATATGTTTTTGATAAATTTAGATCATATTTAATTGGAACTCATTGTGTAGTACATACAGATCATTATACTATTAAGTATTTAATGAAAAGAAAGGATGTTAAACCAAGACTTATAAGATGGATTCTTCTTTTGCAAGAATATGATTTGGTAATAGTAGATCAAAAGGGGATTGTAAATCAAATTGCTGATCATTTTTCCAAGCTTGAATTAGAAATACTACACTGTTTCGAAAATGAAATCAATGAACATTTTCCAAATGAAAAATTGTTCACTATTAATGAGTGGCGTGTTATGTGGTATGCCGACATTGTAAACTTTATTGTTAGTGATATTATACCCTATGGAATGACATACCAATAGAAGAGAAAATTTATTTCTTAAGCTAAGACCTATTTTTGGGATGACCCATTTTTATATAAATAAGAAAAGGTTCTGATTATTTGAAGATGTGTACCATTTGAAGAAACTTATGAGATTATCCAAAAATGTCATTATTATGGTTTTTGGGGACATTTTGGCTTTGATAAAATAACATACAAAATTTTACAATCTGGATTTTATTGGCCAATAATTTTTAGAGATGTTAATGCTTATATCAAAACTTGTGATAGATATCAAAGAGTAGGCAATATTTCTAGAAAAAATGAGATGCCCCGCAACTATATGCTAGAAGTTAAAATATTTGATGGTTGGGGGTTATGTTTCATCGGACCATTTATACCATCTTTCGAAAATTTATATATTCTGTTAGCAGTGGACTATGTATCCAAATGGATAGAAGTTGTTGCTTTACCTCAATGTGATGCTCAAAGTGTTGCAAAATTTTTGAAAATGAATATATTTTGTAGATTTGAGATGTCAAGTGTTATCATTACTGATGGAGGAAGTCATTTCAGAAATGTCATAATGGAGAAATTATTAAAGAAATATCATATAAATCATAGGACTGCTATTATTTATCATCCTCAGATAAGTGGTTTGGCTAAATTATCCAATCAAGAAATTAAAATAATTATGAAAAAATCTGTGAATCCAATAAAAATGGATTGGTCAGTCAAACTTGATTATGCTTTGTGGGCTTATAAGACTGCATACAAAACTCCTATAGGAATGTCCTTATATATGCTAATATTTGGAAAAGCTTGTCTCTTACCAGTTGAACTTGAGCATAAGGCATATTGGGCAATTAAAGAGTTTAATTATAATTTGAAAGATACTGGTGAGAAAAGATTGTTATAATTAAATGAGCTTGAAGAGATAAGAAATGAATCTTATGAAAGTGCCAAAATTTATAAAGAAAAGATGAAGATATGGCATGATCGAAGGATTCTTACTAAAATTTTTCAGCCAGAGCAACAAGTTTTGCTATATAATTCAAGGTTAAAATTATTTCTAGGCAAACGTATGTCCAGGTGGATGGGCCCATTTATTGTGATTAAAGTTTTTCCTTATGGAGCTATGGATATTAAAGATCCTAAGTCTGAGAAAATATTTAAAGTTAATGGACATAGACTAAAACCTTATTTTATAGGGAATCAACATAGGTTTAATGATGGAATGATGTTGGGTCAACCAGAGTAAGCACTGGTTACGTCGGCCTGACATCATAAAACTAAGTGCTTTGTGGGAGGCAACCCATAGTTATTAGTGTGTTTTTATTTTGATTGTTGTTTTATGTGTGATTAAGAAAATTTGGGGTAGTATTTTTTAGACTATTATGTGTTAGTATTGATTTTAAGACTTTATTTAGGGATCTAGACATGTTAAAATGAGAATTTGGACGTTAAGTTGACTAGTGCAAAAATGTGCACTGACGCTTAAGTGCCAAATCCGGCGCTTAAGCGCGGAAGTTTAAGAACCTGTGCGAAATAAATATTCTAGAAGGGAAAATGCCTATATGTTTGCAAAAATGTGCCAAGGCAGTTTTTAAACATGTATAGGAGTTATTGGAAGGATTTAGGCATATAAATGGAAGGGTTTAGTGAAGGAATTTCACCCACAAATCATTTCTAACCCTAAAGTCTAAGAGAGATAGATTTTAAGATGATGTTTTCATGGGAGATGGATTTGAAGAAGGAGGAGGAGAACATTAGAAAGCAATTTATTAGTTAAAGTGCACAAGAGATGCATAATGGTTTCTTAGCCGTTTGTACTGAAGGGATATCAGAGAAGATAAAAAAAATTGAAAATACCATGTCTGTAC
This sequence comes from Phalaenopsis aphrodite, assembly GCA_003013225.1. NCBI lineage: Eukaryota > Viridiplantae > Streptophyta > Magnoliopsida > Asparagales > Orchidaceae > Phalaenopsis > Phalaenopsis aphrodite. The sequence continues at coordinate 371,263 of NEWO01000452.1, read as the reverse complement.
TGGAGACAAGGTATTGGAGATTCATGCACATCTTCAGCATATTGAATGGAAATTTAAAATGCAATTTAGCCACACTAATTACATAGAGGAAGCAGATAAGGAGATGTTTCTTAAGCAAAAGTGGATTGAAGAAGATTGCATCAGAGCACGTCACCACCGTCCGTTTTATCAACTTTATATTCCAGTTGCCCCAGGACAGACTAATGAAAGACCTGAATTTTTTCCTTCTAATGAAGAATGGAATTAAGTTCTTTGTTTAAAGATATGTTTTTGTTTAAAGTCGTTGTCTTTAAGTGTTTTAGTGTTTAAGTATTGCTTTTAGTGTTTGTGTTACTTAGGTGTTTAATTGTGAAAGATTGTTAAGTGTTTGTATTTAGGAAAATTTTGTCATCCAAGACTATTTGGAATGAGAACTAAGTGTTTAAATGTATTTGTACTCATTTGCGAATTAACATAAGTTTATTTATGTGAAATTTTATGTTATTTTAGCCTCGAATTGAAATAGTTATTAAGGAGAATTTTGAGATAAAGGAGAGTTACAGGAAGTTGGAAATAGTCATTTAAGTGTTATGAGACCATTTAGGGGTGGTTTACTAAGGAAAATAGTGCATTTTAATTTAATTTGAAAATTTTTAAAATTGTGAACTGGCGCCTATGCACCAAATCTCATGCTTAAGTGTGAGCAAACCTAAGAGGAAGGTGCCCAAGCGCCACTTACCCACGCATAAGCGCTCGTTCACGAAAATTGGTTCGTGAACTGTTAAAAGTGAATTTTAGAGCTAGAAATCGCCATTTTTAACGCCACCGTCACCTTCTTCCTCTCAAGTTTGCAATTTTTGAGGGCTAGGGCACGTCTAAAGTGAAGATTTCGTGGTGAAATCAAATGAAATTTGCTAGATCCAAGTTCTTTGAGGTAAGAGCTTTACTTCTAGTAAAAAAACTGGATTTTCACCATGTATTTGAGCACATTTGGAGAAATTCAAAAATTAACTATTCATGGTGAAAAATGAGGAAAAATCTATGAAAATTGCATGGGAAGTGTAGTTTGTGCTTTTGGAAGTTTAGTTTAGTTATTTAAACTTGATTTTTGAAGTTTTTATTAGAATTGATAAAATTTGTAGAATGGCACCAGGAATGAAGGAGCAAAGGCAAAGCCCATTTCGATTCGAGTAAAATTTTTAGTTCAAAAGCTCAAGATCAGTATAGTGATGCGTTGCAATTATGCAAACTGATTCATGAGCGATGTTTTAGAAATCTGGGTGGAGACGTGGAAGATTTAATTGTCTGCCGATAGTGGGAATAATTATGTTGTTTCTCTGATGTGGGAGTTATATCTGTTGTGAGGGAGTTTTATGCAAATCTCCCTAAAGCTGAAGAAAATTGAGGCATGGTTTGAGGGAAGTCGGTACCTTTTTCGCCAGAGGTAATCAACTTGTTTTATCATTTACCACTGGATACATTATGTTTTTATGCAAATTATAGTCCTACGGAAGCAGAATTAGAAGAGATTTTTTCTTACTTGAATGTTGGGAGACAACTTTGGAAGATAACTAATGAAAGAAGAGTTAACTTCCCAACTTCAAAGTTATGTGCATCTTCAATGGGCTGACACTATTTCATTTCTGCTGGTCTTCTTCCGACCAATCATATCAGTGAAGTGACCAGAGAGAGCGACGTTGAACTATTGTATTCAAGAGGGAAAGCTCATCAACATTGGAGCTTTGATCGGTCAGACTATCATCAATTCTGCCACAACTGTTACAACTGTAGGTCTTGGATTTGCTTTCTTGATCTTTTCTTTGTGTGAGCAGGATGGAGTTAAATATGATAGCTGGGAGGAAGTGTTATTACCTCTAAATCCCATCACTAAGGTGAGTGCAAGGACTTTTTATGAGCATTCAATTTTTGGCTGGAGAGGAGGATTTTCTAGAAGTTATGGAGTGGAGTTGTCTGCTGCTTCTACATACAGACCATCTACCTCACTTGCTTCTATATCTTGAGGTGAGTCTACTGATACCCGAGATGAGTTATTACAGAAGATGATGGATAATATCAATTTTACTGTTGATAAGATACAAAATTTAGAGCATTTTGCAGATCATACTGATAGTTATAGTAGGAGAAAGAGTGATTATGAAGAGAAATTCCTGTCATCTTTGGAGAGCCTGATTAGAGGTGACCCAGGAGTTCAATTTCCTCCATATCCTCAATATCCTGATTATGAGCCTGCAGAAAAGTGGTATAACGGTGATTCTGAGGATGAGGAGTAGGATTGAGATATTTTTATGTTTGTTTATGTTGAAGATTATGTGATGTAGTACTGCTAAATTTTTTGTGTTAATTTGGACTATGTACTATGTTATGTTTGGGAACTTTTATAATGTTATTGTGATGTTGTGTTTTGTTAGTGGCCTGTATTAACATTTTAGGATAGTAACTGTTGATTTGTGTTTAATATTGTTTTAGTTAGATTAGGATTGAACTTGATTCTATGTCTTTTGAAAAGTTTAAAAATCTAGCTAACTTAGATATTAAATTTAAATTTCTGAAACCGCTACCCTGTATTTTTCTTTTATCATGTTAGTTTGTTTGTTTTTATGTTGAGATCGCGAAATCAAGTTAGTGTGTTAGTTTACTTTTATGGTTATATCTAATGCTTAGAAGTCTATTTAATCTCTATATGTTAAATTGAAATGAAAATATAGAAAATTTAATCAAAATTTAATTTTACTCTTTTTAGTTTTATACTTGTATCATTAGGGTTTAAAAATTTCTGTTAGTATGTTATTTTAAATTTCCATTCCTACTTATATATATCTGATGCTAAACTGTTTAATCTGTTAAAAATTTAAGTTTGGGGGGATGAAAAATATTTTCAAAACTTGAATTTTATTTGTTCTCAAATGTGCTACAAGTGAATTTTATTTGAAACAAAAAAAATTGATTATGTATAAAAAGTTATATTAGGGAAGTAAAATTTGATTTTAGAAATGAGTAAGAAAATTTAGTTAAAATTTTTAGTAATGAAGAAAAACTAAGTTAAAAGGTTTTTAGATGAGAAACTGATTAATATAAGTAACTATCTTTAGTAAGAAAAATTGTATTTTAAAAAAATTTAGATAATTTAGACTTTTATTTTTAATACATAAATTTCTTTTATTAAAATAATTGTCAAAACTATTATTACATTTATAAGTAAAAGACTTATATCAAGACTTTGCTTTAGGAAAGGAGAAGTGGAATTCAAAATCATTAATGGCTTATCCAGATATAGTAATCTTTGCCTGAAAAAGAAAAGAAAAGAAAGAAAGAAAAGAAAAAGAAAAGAAAAAAGAGAGAAAAGAAAAAAAAAGAAAAAGAAAAAGAAAAAGAAAAAAAATTACGAAAGAGAAGCTTGAGGATTAGTGCTTGATAAAAAATTGGTTCTACATTTGATCTTTTTAAATTATAAGACTTGAGAAACTCTTAAGCTTATAGATATAACATAGAAAGTAAAATTATTTTTAATGAAAATTTTTAAGTGGAGATAATAAAAGAACTAAATTCTAAATTTAGAAAATCTGCAATATATTTCTGAATTAGATAAAAACTTATATTTTCATCTTTCTTAACATAAAAAATTTCTAAACTTTAAGCTGGTCTCATTTACTGAATATTTTTTCTAAATTAGACTGCTATATTTCTAAATCAAAATTTTACTAACTCTTAAAGAAGCTCATATACATATCATATATTTTTAGTTTTTAAAGATTGAAGTGTCACTTGAGGACAAGTAACATTTTAAGTTTGGGCAATTTTGATACACCTAAAATATATAGTGTTTTTAGACACATTTTGATATCTATTTTTGAGATATTGCGCTTTAATGGAAGGTATTTTTGTGTTTTTCTTGCAGATACAAGTAAATAGTGGGAAAAATACCTAGAGGAGTGAAAAAGGATCAAATTTGGAGCAAAAAGGTGAAAAATGTGCAAAAGAGTTTTGGCGCCTAAGCGCCAGATCCAGCTCTTAAGCGTCAGTCAAACAGAGATGGTCGTGCCTAAGAGCCAGAAGCCCCGCGCTTAAGCACTAGTGGTAGTTATTGGATGAGTAAATTCAGTTTCTGCAAATTTTGAAGAGGTTTTTGAGGCACCCATTGGCCTAATAGGTGGTTATAACCACCATGGATGAAAATTATCAAGAAAGATGCATCTCTTAGGTAAATACATCGAATCAAGAGATATTTTGAAGAGAAACCAAGGCACCTTTTGGAAAATTATAAAAGAAAGAAGAGAGGACTTTGAAAAGAGTCCTGAAAAGGTCCGAAAAAGTGTGAGTCCTGAAAGTATTGGAAAGTCTTGAAAGGTCTCATTTGCAGAGTTAGTTCAGAGAGATTTTCAGGCGCCACTTTTACTTTTATTTTATCTTTTTTGTTATTTTATTTTGAGTGATTGTAAAGAGAATAGAATCAAAGGAACTTCAAGAGTTTGACGGAGGACTTGAGATAAGTTTTTATCTTTTTATTTTGAGACTACTTTTATTTTTAATTGAGACTTATTGTTAGTTTGACAATGATTTCTTCTTTTAAACTAAAGTGTGGTTTTATTTTCTCCATGGATTCTGAGTAGTTTTCTTTATCTTTCTTCTTAAAATGATAAGTAATTAAGTTTTGAATGGAAGTTATGGAAAGTATTGATCTTTAATGATGGAAGAAGTTATGATGATTTAAATCTATGCACTTCATTTATTTCTTGATTTAGCCAATCGAGATGTTAAAATTTGTTGTAAGCACATGTAAGAACCAAGCTAGTATTTTCTCAGTCAACAATTGGAAATAATCACATAAGGTTGTATGAATGAGAATATAGTTCATATGATTGAGTGCAAATAAATAGGGAAATATTCATTGAAGGGTGTAGATTTAGAGGAATTTAAAGTGATAGGTTAAAGCCCCAAACTTGGTTTATTGTTTTAGGTTCTGATATGAGATGTTATCCCCTAGGTATAGGGAATCAAGGGAACTCTACAGTGAGAGCTAGTATCTTCCCTGCGTAGTCGGTCTTCAGAACTATTCAAACCTTAAATTAGCTAATGTTCTTTATAGCATCTCTATTAAAGGTAAAGAATATTATTTCTCCTATTTAGCACAACACAACTTGCGTACTTTCATAATAGAATTTTTGTACTTATTACTGATTCATAATAAAAAGAAAGATATTTTCATATTTAGTGTTTTTCTTCTACAAAAATTCTAGTTATCTCTTTAAATTATTATTATTCTATCAAATTATTGAAAATACCAAAAATATATAAATTTTCATTACTGCAAAAATCATTTTTAGTTTAGATAATTATCTTTTTATTAAAAATAGAAAGTTTGTTGTTCAATAGTGCATATTGCTTATTCTCTCTGTGGGTTCGATATTTAAGTCTTAATCATAAAGTCCTATATTACTTGATAATGATATGTATAATTATGTAGTATCCCATTATATATAAACTAAAATTTAAATTCTTATTTTTCTTCAGGATCAAGTTTTTGTTTTTGCTGCAAAGTAAAGAAATATATGTGAAATATAATCTGAATTATTATTGTACTGTGCATATTAGCAGCATCAAAGGATCATGGGTGCAGCCTAAAACACCTATCTTTGGTGTGCCAAAACATTTTACAATAGTGGCAATAATAAGGTATTTTCTCAATAATGACATCCTGGTAGAAACCATCACTTTCTGACCCAATCCAAATCCTTTTTAGCTCAGGAAGGGTGATGTCCCTTCCTATAAGGATTCTTGTCAATGCTGGTCTAGCCATGTTATATGTAGGAGCATGCACTTTCAGAGGCCTTTCAAGAGCATAATAAATGTTAAATAATGCATTTAAATTGAAAAATGGGAGAGGGAGCCCATGTAGTTTAAACCAGAGGGGAACCACATGTGGCTCTTTGCTAGGGTCAAAATCAGGTGACAATTTTAATAACTTCATGGTGGTTCCACCAATGAGTAGGTACTGCTTAGAAAATTGTCTAACATAGTCCTTCTCCCCTGATAACTGTATGAGTAGGTTCTTTAAATGACTATACTTATGTTTATAAATATTATGGTAAATTTAGGTACAAAGTTTTTAATAATGAAGGTTAATTCTAAAGTTAAAGATATTTGGTATGAAATGATAAGACTATGTTTTTCTATTTAAATTAAAGGAAATTGTATTCTTGAAGCATTGAGAATTTTAGAGTTTCATGTAAAAATAAAAGAATGAAACTTTATGAAAAATCATAAACTTATATGAATTTATAAAGTGAAGAAAGGTAAAGTGTTTTGACTTTAAGAAGAGGATATTGAAGTTCAAAATTACTAATGGCTATCTAGATATAGTAATCCTCACCTAAAAAAGTAAAAGTAAAGAAAAGAAGGGATTGAAAAGATCCTAAAAGAAGAAAGAAAAGAAAAGAAGAAAGGAAAAGAAAAAAAATGAGTGAGGAGAAGCTTGAGGAGATGCCTAATCGAAAATTGGCTTCACTTGAATCAACTTAAGGAAAATGCTTTATTACTTTTCTAAACTTGTATTGAAGTATTAGTAGCATTACTAGTAAAGTTTTCATGAAGAGCTTTCTCATATGAATGTTCTAAGTATCCTTAATATGACAAATTTTAATTTTCTTGAAATGAACAAAGATTCATAAATCTTAAATTTAATTACTAAGTACTCTTAGACTTGGAGTTTGAATCTAAATTATTAAAGGTTTTTCTTATATATTAGTATTTTCTCATTAAACTAAAGTATAGGAGTTATAAGTTAATCTCTATCCTAAGGCATATGATTTTATGTAGTAAGAGTCTCTCTTAAAGACAAGTAACATTTAAGTTTGAGGGATTTCAATACAAAAAAATAATATGTTATTTTAAGTATACATTTTGTGCTTATTTTTGGTGATATTGCACTTTAAAGAAAGGTATTTTCATGTTTTTATTATAAGTATATCAATTTTAGGAATTTGGAGAAAAAGTAGCAAAAAGGACCAAATTTGGAGCTAAAATAGCTAATTTTGGGAATGATGACGCTATAATCGCCATTTTACAGAGAGTTGGCACCTCATGCGCTAGATTATCTCCAGAACCACCATTTCATAGAGAGTTAGCGTCATATGCACCATATTTGGCGCCTAAAATGCCAAAACCAAAAACAATGCTGTCTTAAGCAAGTTGGCGCCTGATGCGCCAGAACCAGCGTCAAATGCACCAGAAATGACTTTTGTGGATTAAGGCAGTTTGGGATGAATTTTTTACACTAGTTCCAAACACCCTTAGAGTTATTCAATGCATCTAGACACTTCTATGAGAGTTCTTTCACGAAGGGATATGTCTCTTGGATCAATGGACATGTGTTTTGAATTCAAAAGGGTTGACTTTTTTGATAGAATTTTTGAGGGAATTTTGAATTCTTTTTGAAGGGAGGCAGTCTTTAATAAAAAAGAGGTTTTGGAGAGTGTGTAAGTGTGACATGTAAGGGGAAAACAAGAGAGTTTGAGAGAAAGAGAGAAAGTCAAAGGCTTGGAGATATTCTTTAAGGATATTAAGAGGAGAGGGAATGTAAAAGATTTCTTTTTCATTACATCTCTATGAGAGAATTGAGAGTGCCTGTAAAGGGAGAAAGGCTTGAAGATAACTTCCAGAGATATTCTTGGGAAGGATTGTAAGATAAGTTGTGGCTTTTATTTCTTTTTCTTTGTAAACTTATTTTTATATATGAAATCCGTGATTTATGGTATCCTTCTCACGAATTTTGAGTAGTCTTCTTTATCCTTCTCCCTACTTTGAGATATGATTTTTTGAAGAATTCATTTTATTTTATATGGTTTTAAATGTTAATAATTTTTTATGATTTAAACCCTAATCTTTATTTACTTTTCGATCTAGCCAATTGAAATTTTAAAATGTGTTGAGAACATATGTTCCGAAAGGCTATGATTTCTACAACATGCTGAGAATCACATTTGATTTCATGGGAGAGGATGTAATCCATTGAGTTGAGTTCAAATAAATAGGGAAATATACTTTGTCTGATGCAAAATTGAAGATTTTAAGGTGACAGATTAAAATCTCCAAATTTGTCTAGTTGATTGGAAAATGATGCGAGATTGTTAGCCCTTATGTGAGGGAGTAATGGGAGCTTAGGAGTGGTAGATGGTATCTTCCAAGCTAACCATAGAATTAGAGACCAAACTCTGAATTAGTCAAAGTTCTTTATGCACTCGGAAGAGAGTAAATAATAAGATTGCTCCTATTTGGCACAAAACAATTTATATATATATATTTTCAAATGATTTTAATTTCTTCACAATCCATATACTCATTCTAAAGGAGAAGGATGCTTTCTTAAATTTTAACTCTTCGTCAAAAAAACTTTGTTTAGTTTTTCGTAAATTTTACTTTCCAAAGTTTACCAATTAGTTTAATTAACTATGTCTTTTTACTGCATTTTATTTAGTATTCACTTTATTACTTTATATTCGAATTTAACACTTCACTTTTGTAGTTTAAAATTGTAGTTTACATTATAATTTTAAGAATTTACTTATAGGCATTTCCAGTTTCCCTGTGGGATTGATATCTAGGACTCCATTAGAGCCCTTGATTACTTGAGCGATACGTATACTTGCGTTATTTTTATGGGATTTGGTGGTTTAAAGATTTTATAAAGATAAAGGTATTTTAACTAAAGTTATTTTTGTTGGATTAATTTACATATTTACTATTGTATTTGTCGTGTGTATTTTGTATTATTGAAAAATATTTACAAATCTAATGCACAAAATCCACCCGCATTAAGTAGCAACTGTTGATAAGGGCATGCAGCCAATGACGATTGAGGCTTACCAGTCTTCTCAGGGTTCTCAACAGTCGTCACAACATGATCGATTTTTTTAGCAACAGCAAACTTAACAATCTGGCCAGTCTGGTCATCATTCATATCAAAAAGGACAATACTGGGGAGATGGTAAATAGGGTCTGACATTCGCAGAGTAGATGAACAAGGTGTATTTTATCAAGTATGAAGCTGACCAAAGATGATAAAAAATTTGATGAAGAAGCCAAAGTTCAGATTGCCAGAGTTGAGGAAACCGTAAGAGGTTGATAAGAAGGATCATCTCAACTATTGTTCATACCATAGACTCCTTGGACAAACCATTGGGATGTTTTAGTTTTAAGGATTGACTCAAGAGGAATTTCAAAGAAAGAAATATAACGGTTTCAAAAGAATATTAAAAGAACCTAAAAAGAGGTTCTGTAAATATGATTTTGGCCGAGCCAATCACCCCGATAGAGTCGTATTCAGAGGAAGGTGGTTGGAGCATAGTTTGGAGCAGATCGTCCAAGAAGATACAGGACCGGATTTAGACCTTATCAACATAAGCCTCCATTCAGAGTCTACAACCTGCCAAACTGAAGATAGAGTCACGCTAGAAAAGCCATTGTTGCCAGACAAGAAGAAGAGCAAGATTGTGCACGAGTTGAATACTAATAGTGCATGGGGCCGCCTTTGTTAGACTGAATTTTTCAGATTTGGGGGAGAAATTCCTTGAACCACTGACCGTGTATGACTAACTTTTTGTCTCTCTGAGTACTTTTAAATATAATGATTATGATTTTGGCTACGTTTTAACTGTTTTCAGTGATAACGTAACTGACTGTGACCAATCTAACCATGATCTTGATTCCAACAATGATCCTCAAATCATACTTTAATTTGATAAGCCTACTAATAGAAACAAAGAAGATAACACTGACACTGGTTACTACAGTTCAGAGAGTGAGGAGCTAGTCCTCATGTTTCAAGGGACATTGATAGGAATCAACTTGGATCTTTTAGATTTAGAAATGACACCAAAAGAGTTGGCTATGACATTGAGAGAAGAAGAGAATACAAAAATTAATTGAAGGAGTGAGAAGGTATTACCCCCAAGGATCAATCCAATGGATAAAAGAAAGCAAATATTCACTCGAGAAGAACCGCCTCCACCTTCGCTAATAGAAGAGATACATAATCAAGTGAAGATTAGAGGTCTTCATAAAGTGTATTATAACGTACTAGCTCATCTTAGAAGGTTACCGACCAAACTAAGCATCTAGGATGCTATGATCTTGTCAAAGAAGATGAGAGAATCTCTAGTCACAGCCCTATTGATCCAAAAAATTTTCTTAGCTCAGTTAACCAGCACATCCTCAGATGAAGTGTGTTCATTAAAAGAATAGCCTGGGGTAATCTTAACCAATGAAAACTTGCTGCTTTGTACTGCTGATCACAACAGGATGCTCTACATCTCCATCAACATCAATAGATTTGTGCTCTTCTGAGTTTAGTAGATCCAGGAGCATCACTCAACTTGATGAGTCTATGGGCATTAGCATACTTGGATATTGATGCTCAAGAGCTTACTGCCGATAAGATGATGTTAAGAGGATTCAACCAGAAGGGAGAGAGAGCTTTCAGATAAATTTCATTGCTAACAACTGCTAAATTACATATCATCAACGTGAAAAATTAATTCAATGCTTTTCTTGGTCGATCATGGATTCATGAGCATAACATGGCTTCATCATTGCTACATAAGTGCATCAAGTATTATAAAGAGGGATAAGAAAATTACATCAAAGGGGATCTATAACCAGTTTCAGTTCATGAATTGGGCATCTACAAAGACGCCACCTACTATGATCCTCCAAAGTGTATTGTCTGTTCCTGTGAAGTTATGTCAATTAAGATGGAAGATTTAAAGGGATTACAAGAGCAAGATTATTCAACTTTGCTTCAATGATCTAACACCACTCCATTGCAATGAGTTAGTGGAAGTTCTTTTAGCCCACAAACTCGAAATCAAGGCCGGGGATGCGGACGAGGAAGAACCAATGTGATTTTTGAAAGGACAAGGCCGACCATCAACATAGACATGAAAAAGAGTTCTGATGAAGATAAGTCCGATGAAGAGATGATAATGATAAAATAGAAGAAACCACAGTTTGAGAATTCCTTAGAAAATATGGAGAAAAGTGAATATGAGTCAATGTATGATTGGATCAACCACTACGTGCATGCCATAACCATTACACTGATTCACCCTCAAAAGGTCAAGAATTTAGAGGTTAAGGAAGTATGGGGTGTTGGTTTGAAACTGATCAAGTTTTACCAAGCTTCTCCTACTACTAGTTCTGAAATTAATGTAAATTTGGAAAAGGATGTACTTAATGAATTAATGGAATTACCATTTGGTTTCCTTTCAACTTATGTTCAAAAATTCATTCAACAAGGATACGTGCCAAAGCAAATGCCCAAGGATAGACTACAACTCTTTAAGAAATTATGGAATGTTAAAAGTTAAACTCCTAACTCAAAAAAGGGTCTCAGATTTAGTATGATAGGACCAGTCGATGATTCAGAATTTTGCATGATTGTTACTATCGAATTAGAAGTGGATTGCCTCAAGATGGAAGATGATTTTGAGGACTCTCTCACAGATGATGCTCTGCCAAAATTTGAGGAGGAAATTTAATCAATAGTTGATGAGCTGAAGGAAGTTAATCTCGAACTAAGGAGCAGCCCCGACCGACCATCATAAGTTCTCTACTCAGTGAAGAGGATTCAATGGATTTAATCAAGTTACTATCAGAATTTAAGGATTACTGCGCTTTAAGCTATAATAAAATTCTAGGATTGTCCTCAGAAGTTGTAGTTCATAAGATTGGAGTGGACAAGAGTATAACTGCAGTTAAACAAGCTCCCAAAATAATGCGCCTCAAAATAGAGCAACAAGTAATTACCGAGGTGAAGAAATTAATGGATGCTAACTTTGTGTGAGAAGAGCAATACCCACATGGTTAGCCAACATCGTGCCAGTTAAGAAAATAGTGGACATATTCAAGCATGTGTTGACTTTAGGGATTTAAACAAGGCATGTCCAAAGCATGAGTTTCTGCTACTAATATCAGAGTGAATGCTTAACATCACGTCAACACACGAGATATTCTCTTTCATGGATGGATTATCAGAATACAATCAGATCAAGATAGGTCTAGAAGACGCAACACTTACGGCCTTCAAAATACCGATTAGAATCTTTTCTATACAGTGATGTTGTTTGGATTGAAGAATATCATAGCAACATACCAATGAGCCATGACAGAGATATTTGATGACCTCATCCAAGATCAGGTGGAGTATTACATGGATGATTTGGTCATCAAAAGCAAATAATGAATAGACCACTTGTATGATTTGAGGATTGTTTTCCAATAATTACTACAATATAATCTTAAGATAAATTCCTTAAAGTGCACCTTTGGCGTTACCTCGAGGAAATTTTTAAGATTTGTTATCCATCATCGAGGATTTAATATTGACCTAAATAAGATTAAAGCTATCTTGGAAATGTCGCCTCTCAAAACCTTGGAATAGCTATGATCCTTTCAAGGTACATTGGCATACCTAAGATGCTTTATATCAAATTTTTCAGGTAGGTGTTAGCCTTCCTTGACATTAATTAAAAAGGATGGAAAATTCATTTGGGATGAGAAATTCTGATGGCCCTTTGAGGATATTAAGTAGTATTTAACGACACCTCCTGGTTTGGCAACCCCCATCCCGAGAAAAGCTTTGATACTTTATACCACGACCTTAGACGACTCTCTCAAAGCTATAATAGCTCAGGTCAATGATGAGGGTAAGGAAAACACACTCAACTACTTGAGTCGATATCTAATATCGATAAAGGTAAAGTATTCTCCTATTGAGAAGCCTTGTCTAGCTTTAATTTTCGTTGCACAGAAGCTCAGGCGTTACATGCTTTCTCATAATATCACCTTTATTTCAAAATTTAATTTATTGTAATATTCTCCAAAAATTTAGCAAGGTGATCGATGATTTTATTGCAATTTGACATAACTTTTGTACCCCTTTGTGCTATCAAAGGGTAGATTTTAGTAGATTTAATTGCAGAGCACCTATTACCAGTTGGGCCCCTCTTAATGATGATCTACCAAATGGCAGATACTGCAAGTATAATTTTTGAGTGCCAGAATTTGGGAGGTGTATTTTGATGGAGCTTCATTAGCCATAAAGGATAAAGGATTGCAAACATTCATACTAGGGAAAGCAGAGATTGATCTGAGTTTTGTTACACAAAATATGAGAATGTTATGGTTTTCCTACTGCTTGACAAAGCTAAGCATGAACAATGAGGTAAAATATGAAGCTTTGATCACCAGATTGGAATTGGTAATATTAATGGACACAACAGACATTTGCATCTATTGCGACTCAAAACTCGTCATTCAGCAAGTTGTCGGATAATACAAGATTCTGAAGCCAAGATTAACAGAGTATCATCAGTACACAATGAAGTTATTAGAGTAGATTCCTAATGCGAAGTTATATAGGATTCCTCGAGGAGTTAACGCTCATGTTGACGCTTTAGCCAAGCTTGCTAAGGAATTGACATGTCCACTATTGACCTCACTTTTGGTTGAGGTTTAGTTTTTCCTCTTTAGTAGCCTAGGGTCTAGTCATAGGATTTTCCTATTGACTATTCTTAGAAAACTAGAAAAGGCACGCTCACCACTAAAAATTCCAAACTCTTCTCTACTCAACTTGATGTTCCACATATTGGTCCTAAGCTCTAGCACTTAGTAGGTGGGGTCACAATGGGGGAAACTCAAGATGAGTCACCCTTAGGACTGCTGGACCTTAGGGTTAACCCTGGGTGTTGGTCTAGAGCTAAGACACTCACTACACTCATCTACACTCATTTACACTCATCTACACTCACAATCACTCACAACCCTGAACTCAAATTTCTAGCCAAGATCCATTGATCTTTTGGGATATTCATGTAGCTGGTCCCCTAAACCTATTAGCCCTAGGGCTATGGTTTAGCTAAGACCACTATGTAGTGGACCTAAAATGGGGTTTCCATTGGTCCATTGCTTGCTGGTGATGGTTGGTACCTCAACTCTACCAAAATACCCATCTTGGCTTTTTCCCCTAAAACACCCCCAAATTACAAAAATACCCCTCAATAGCCCAAAATCCCAAAATATCTATAAATTCCTAGAAAATCCCAATAAATCCCAAATATTCCCAATTTCATTTCTCTCAACCACCATATATCCCAATTTGGGCAATTTGACCACCTTTATCCAAAATCCCAAAATTTTCCTTTAAAGACCTAAATTTCCCCAAATCCGACTCAAATGTCCATCAATTTGATCTCAATTGACCTCAATTTGGATCCTAAACTCAAATTAACTTTTTATATGACCAAATAAACCAAATCCAAGCTTAATTAGCCCATGATTTGAGCCTAATTTTGAGTTAGGTTATAGCCCCAATCTTGGTCACATGACATAATCTCACCAAATTGAACCCATAACCTAGTCAATTGGCCCCAATTAATGTTTCAAAATCTTGATAACATTCCTATACATCAAAATCAACCATCAATTGGCCTTGGTGAAGTCCATTTGATATTGGCCTAAATCCAAAATTCCCAAATTTAACCCCAAATTGGCTAAGTTCCTGAATTTCACCCAATTGATTACCTTAACCTCCAAATTGGCATCCAAATCATGTTGAAAACTCTTCATGAGGTCCCAATAGACAATTTAAAATAATCAATTTGGACTTAGCCACTTAGGTCTAGCTTGGGAAGCTAGACCCAAGCCTAGCCCAACATGACCCAAATTGATTAAGGTTCAAAATTCCCTCAAATTGACCCTTCAATTGAACTCAAAACCATTTCAATTCTTCACCAAATTTGTTCCTTATGATCATATACACCAGATGAAAAATTTATTTAGGTCAATTGACATGGCTAACCTAGCCCAAACTCAAGTTTTGGTCATTTTCACCCACTTGGACCTATGCACTAAATGTGACCTAACCACCCTAAAGTCACAAAATTAACTTCAACACAACCATTAGTTGGACTTAGTGACCAATCCAAACACCATGAAACCACCTAAATCAAGCCATGGACCAAAGGTTCCCCAAATTAAAAGTTCTTATTCTAAAAAATACACATACTTAAGATATATTTGCCAAATCAAAGCACATTTGCATTAAATTGTTGTGATGGATTCCCCTGGGTTCCCTGAGCTCCTACCCACCTTCCCCTGGCCGACGGACCAACCTAGTGGCTGGAAAAGCTCAAAAATGAGAGCCACCCCCATGACACCTCACCCAAATCAAACCTAGAGGCAAGCTCATCCAAATCAAATTGAAGAGCTGCTTTGCCCTCCACCTAAGCACCACAAGGCACCCAAGCTTGTGCCCTGAGGGCCACCCCATGGCCATTTTTATAAAAATGCACCTCCACGGCCATGGGAGGTGTGCAAAACGTTTCTCAAGGAGAGTCTCTCAAATTACTCATAGAGCTTCCTTGAGATCTCCACAGCCCATTCCAATCACTCCGCTACCTTGATTTCCCATGTACAACCCTAGTTTTGAGATTAAAAAATTAGGGAAAAATAGGACATCTCTCAAAACTTAACAAAAATTCAATTGTTTGTGCCCACAGCTTCACAACAGTTAGAGAAGATAAAGCCCCATCAAATTACCCTCTAAAATAGCCTCCACCATAGCTCTAGACCAACACCTGAAATCGAGCTTGGTTGAATTCATACTTAGGCCTTACACCAACACCCGGGACTCAATCCCCAACCTCGTTGGACTCCAATAAACGTGTCGAGCACCTTTGATTAAAGCCTCCCTTCTTAGAGCAAAGGTATAAAACTTATCCTCCTCCCGAGCTTATTTTGATTCTCCATTTACTTGGGCTTGATTTCATGACACATTAGCCATATGGATGTGTTTGTCTCACTAAGACTAGCATTTTAAAAAAAAATCACTTAATTTGGTTGAGAAATGAGAGAGATCTTAAGCCTTGAAGGTGGACAGCTCTTGGCCTAAGCCATTGGGGATGGTGACCACGCGCCGTCTGATCGCGCTTGTATCAAATAGACGGAGGAGATCGAGCCGGACGACGCTTCGGGACATAAACAGCGGGTCGAGTCAGCAAGCTACTTGGACGGTGGCATCCAACCAAAGCGCACCATGCATGCATTCGGAGCCGTCGTAGGATGAGGTGGCACATGCGGTTTAAATAGAAAAATAGGGCTTTTCTTATTTTTTTAAATACCCCTAACTTAGAAAATCCATAACTTTGTGTAGAAAAATCACAAAAATAAAATAAAAATATCCTCTTGCTCAGTGAACAGAGGAGAATAATGTGCAATAAATTTCAAGAACATTTGATGTATAAAATAATTTTAATTAATTAAACACTATTTGGGATCATTTAATTCTCGATGCATATGGATACATCACCTTGGCTTGAAATTTTGGCATGTTGTAGCCTTTGTTAAGGAAAACATACTTTGATCTTTCCAAAGTTAGAGGAGGTTTCTGTATTGAGATCCATATTTTTCAAGTTTTTACAAATTATTTTTTTAAAATAATAATAAAAAATAGCATATTGATTTGAATATTGTAAGAAAATTTTGGAAGGTTCACTATGACCAGAAAAGCTTTTAAAAATAATTCCAAGAGTCACGTCATTTAAAATTCTTTTAAATTTTACAAACACCAAATCACTAAGATAATTAATTTTATAAAATATAAACATTTAAATAATCTGATTTTTGATCTCCACTATGACTTATGATCGAAAGAACTCATCATAAAAATTTCAAAATATTTTGACTTCATTTGACAACTTAAGTTGATTTTTAAAGATAAATACCACTTTTGGTATTTAAATATTTTTAAAAAGAATCAAAATATAACTTAAAAAAATTATAAAACTAAATTTGTTGAGTCCTCTGTGATCAGGGATATTTTATAAAAATAATATAACATTTATAATAAAAAAACTTAATTTTTAACCAATTTTAAATATTTAAAATAATTAAAAATTCATAAAAAACCAAAAATAATAAATTCATGGAAATGATCTAAATTACTTCTTAATCACTTAGGAACGATTAGAATATTTTTCCTGATTTTCTAAATAAATATATTGAATTTCAAAGTTTAAAAATAATTTTTTAATGGCTAAAAATGAGTTTTTAACTAAAATAATTCAAATAAATAAAAAAAATCAAAAAAATATGAAATTTGCTCCTCTTGGTTCTCTAACCTTAGAGAGATTTTTCAAAGACACAAAACTTAATTTTCACCATTTAAATTATTTTATTTTTATTAAATAACCCAGCACTTAAAATAATCCTAATAAATCAGAGAGAATTCAAAAAATTAGAAAATTTGATCCAAAGGCTTATCTGATATAGTTCTACCCTTTGTATAAATTTCAAGGGATTATACTTTACCTTGGTCAAGTTAGTAATTTTCTTTGAAAAATCCTATTTTTGCATGAAAATAATTATATAAATTAAAATAAATT
Organism: Phalaenopsis aphrodite; assembly: GCA_003013225.1. Classification (NCBI taxonomy): domain Eukaryota; kingdom Viridiplantae; phylum Streptophyta; class Magnoliopsida; order Asparagales; family Orchidaceae; genus Phalaenopsis; species Phalaenopsis aphrodite. Next base: position 353,828 of record NEWO01000452.1, on the reverse strand, counting down.
TTGAAAAATCACATTTTCCCCTCTGATATCTTAATTGACCCATGAATGAGGTAGGATAAAATTTCATAGTCATTTGAATTGAATTTGATGAATTATGAAGTGTTAGAGCTTTAGGGGAAAATGTGTAATTTTAGAAATTTAGCCTTAATTAACACTTAGGCTTAATTTAAGGAGGGAAATGGGCAACCTCTGATCCTAATCAATTTATTTGATGCTTGAAACACAAGGGGTTAATTCGTAGAAACCAATTTCACTTTCCTCATTAAAAAGATAATTAATAAATTTCTTAATCATTAAAAATTTGGAAGTTTATTAAAATTAAATGATCATGGATTTAGGGGTATGACTTTTGAAGCCAATAATTAATCAATTTAATGCCCCTATTTTGATTTTCAAATAGAGTCCAAATCATGAATCATGACCACTTAAAGTCAAGACACTCACCTAGGCCTTAAGGGATTAGTGGTGACTTATGCTAAATCAAAAATTGATTAAACAAAGATTAGAGAAATAAACATAATTAAGTCAAACATCCTTGAAATACCAGTAAGCCCAATTAGGATTAAAAATTTGGCTAAGTGTTAAAATTACACTAACTTGCCTCTTTAAGGGTCTTCACTCCCATAATTTGCAAATTAAATGATAAGTGATAATTACCCTATTCTTAGGGATAATTAGGACATCAGTGCTCACTGAGGAATAAGGGTATTAACAGGATGAACTATTAAGCAACATAATAAGTTTAAATGGACTCGAGGCTTTTCACCAGTTGGTGAGAGGGAGGCATGGACATGCTTCCTTCTCCTAACTTGTTAGATACCTCAGAGGCCTAATAAACTTAATATACTTTGCTCAATGAAATCATCCTTAATTAAACTTTTAATGACTCACCAAAATACAACATAGAGTTAGGAAAACCACCAGAACTTTACTTTTCTTGCTCTTCATGAATGCCCTCACATGCATTTTGAAGTTTCAAGTGGTGGAACGAGAAGATTCGCCAGACACGCTTTTACAGTTTATAGTACCGTCTTCTTCTGCCTTTTCCTTACATGTTTTATGCTTGCATTTACCTACATGTATGAAAATAACATAAACTTGCATGTTAACCATAACCATAACCAAAACCAAAACTAAAATCAACCAAGATAAAATTCACCGCCACAACATTCAAAATTCAAAACAACTCAAAATTTAATCACAAACATCACACAAAACTACAACTTCAACTAAATTAAGACATCTCTACTGGATGATCGGGAATCTCTCGGAGGAGGTAACCTATGATTGCTAACTAGTCTTCCCATGGTTTAAATGAAATTATGGAATTCATTAAATTGAGTTTAGTAAGTTCATTTGGAGTAAGTGAATCCAATAAAAAATAGTGGTGTCGGAACGAGGGAACCGTAGAATCCTAATCGGCATCGCTCTAATCAAATTTAATATGCCCTCATAACATTTAAAAAACTTCAACCATAAGGCCACTTGATTTAATATTATAACTTGACACGACCATCTTCAAACTCGTCGTGGCAAGGAGCTTGGAGCTAGCGTGGTGGGCAGCACAACCATCTTCAACAGCAAAACCTGTCTTCCCTAGCTAAACCAATCTTCCTTCCTTAGACTTAAACAACAAAGCTATAGGACTTTGAGGTTGCTTTCTTATGCAACGTAAATCCTCACCTTATCTTTAGGCCTTTGCATAGCCCTGCTATACAATATAAGCCCTTACTCGTCTTAGGATTCTGAGGTTGTCGTTTGTCACGACTTAAATCCTCACATTTTCCAGGTTATTTGTGTGATCGTTTCACACGAATGTATGCCCTAATAAATATAATTGACAGAATGAAACACATAAATACTTCTCCTCCAAACTGAAGCCAAACATTAGGATAGCTTGGGAAGTCATTGGGGTTCTCCTCTAGATCCATGACGTCCCCTAGTTCTTCCTCCTTTGGACTCTACAATCAAAAGTTCCAAATTTGAACCAATCCTCCTTCACACCTTTATGTCCGATTTCATTGAAAAGTCCTACCATTTGAAACTCCTTGAAGATAATATTTCTTGATTTTTATCGAGAGTGTTCTTAAGTGACATTGGTCATTTAAGATGTAATTAACTATAGGGGCTTGCCCTTATAGGAAGCATGTCTAAACCTAGGTTAATATAAACTATATTTAATTTTTTATATTAAATAGGGGAACTTGTCGGCAAATATAAAGGTTTCGCAGACCAAACGGATGTCATATATTCCTTAGTTTATTTGATCGAGCCTCATCCTTAAGTCTTCTGTTTATCCTTTAGGATAGATACAGGGTTTGAGGTATAGTGCTCTTTCATTTAAATTATGAAAAATATTGGGTCAGTTTGATTTCACAACTTTAACGCCCTTCCGAAACAGGCGACGGGATTTTGATTCCGCTGACCAACAACTTCTTACGAACAACTCCCCTCCGACCAAAAATAGCGGTGACATCCACCAGAGTATTCCATTGATATTACAGTACAAGGACATCAAGTTTTGCCAAAGATCAGCCTTGATCGTATACACAAGTTAGGAAAAGAAGAGAGATAATAACTACAGTAGTAGACAACACTGAAGATTGGCGCAAGCAATTAATAGAAAATTTACAAACAGGATGACTACCAGATGACAAGTCAGAAACATATCAAATCACGAGAAGAGCTATGTTGTTTGCTTCGGTAGGCAATGCCCTCTATATAAGGTCAATCGATGAGATGTAGCTACGTTGTTTGAGCAGAGCAGAAGCACAGGATATTATCAAAGAAGTACACGACGGATTGTGTGGTGCTCACCAGTCAGGGCCAAAGATGAAGATGAAAATTTAGAGACTCAGATATTATTGGCCAGCAATGTTGGAAGATTGCATGGATACAGCTAAAAAGTGTCACATGTGTCAAGTGCATGAAGTGGTTTTACACCAACCTCCAAATGCGCTACACCTAACTATCACCTTGTGGCCATCCGAGTGTTGCGGCACAGATATAGTGGGTCCATTAGAACCTCCATCTTTGAAGGCACTGAGATTTATTCTTGCAGCCACAGATTATTTCTCTATTTGGGCAGAGGTAGTGCCATTATGAGAGGTTATAGTGCACCACATTTTTTCAGTTTTTTAAAAGTCAAATCGTCTACCGTTTTTATGTTCCACTCAAGGTAATTTCCAACAATGGCTCAGCCTTCAAGAGCACCAAAATCAATAACTTCGTTAAACGACATGTAATAGATTGAAGGTAAACCACAATTTACTATCCCAGAGAGAACGGCCTATCCAAAGCTTCCAATAAGAAACTCATGCAGAATTTGATGAAAACATTGGATGAGAATAAGAAAGGATGGCTTGAGAAGTTGTTAAAGGCTTTGTTGGCTTACCGGATAACGTTTAGAACTCCTACTCAGTGTACACCATATGCGCTCATGCATAAGTTGAGGTTATACTCCTGTTGAAAGTTCAATTATCATCTCTCAGAGTCGCCATCACTAACCGGATTACAGTTAAAGATAACGCCAAACTCGAACTTGCAGAATTGGAGAGTCTCGAAGGAAAATTATTAGAAGCGTAACAGAACTTAGAAATCTATCCATCAAAGATGATACAGGCCCACGATAAACTGGTCTGTCCAAAAATATTCAATGTTGGTGAACTCGTACTCATCCTTAGGAGATCTATCCTTGCACACCACAGGATAGGTGGAAAGTTTGAACCAACTTGGGAGGTACCATTTATTATGGAGAAGTTCTATTCAAAAGGATATTACTAGTTAGTGGATTTCCAGGCAAAAGGCCCATGCTACCGATCAATGAGAAATGTTTAAAGAAATATTATATAACTTAATGTTCTTCAGGATTAATTATGAAAGTGATACTTGTTCTAAGGATGGCTATTTGGTCAGCATTTGTGACCGGGTTTAAAATTTTGTAATAAAATCAATTTTAAGAAGATAAAATCTTAATTTGAACTTTTAAATTTTCATTTTAATTTTTAATTGCACCATTATAATCTTAAAATCCATTCCATAATAAATTTTTTTGTTCTTGTTTGTTTTGAATTTCAACGCACTGATGTTTTCTTGTCTTTTGCAAGAAAATGTCGGGTTAGAAGCTGATTTTCTCCTTTAAAGATGATTTAAATCTTGTACTTGACAAAAAGAAGGCATCACAGAGTAGAGTTGTAAATTTTAACTTGGACTACAGACAAGTCAATGTAGACAATGAAGGCCCACTGGTGAGTATAGTTAGCCACCAAGAAGCTGAAGGGATACAATCAATGTTAAAAATTAGTGTCAGAGAGGATTCTACATTGAAGAGGAAGAAGATAGAAATGTTTCTAGATGTGCAAGACTCGATGTAATGGGTTGGTCACTTGCATTTGATGATTACAATGCCGATGTGGGACTTAGTCAGCGCCTCTATAGAGAGGATTCCTGTTGCACCACTGAGGAGGACGCAGCGTAGGAATGTCAACTATCGTAAGCATAGAGTCTTGAAGTGACTGGAAAAGAGACGTGCCAAGGAAGCAACTGTGATGCTTGCTTCAATTCAAAAAGAGGAATTCTACGATCTGAACATGAAAGAGACTTTGACTAGTCCGCCGATTACAGAGGACAAGCTAGAGACATTTACAGAGCCTACATCTTCAAGGATCCTCGATGAGCTTTGTGCGGGATGCCCTCTGTGTAATGCAGAAATTTCTAGGACACCACCAACAAGAGAATTCATAGAATTCCTAGAGTGTAACATCCTCCACTTAGAAAGGTATGGGACATTTGAAGAATACACAACCACCAGCATGACGTTCAAGAGTGTAGACCAGCCAAAGATTGAGCCATACATACCACATTTTGCAAAGCCGTCACCATCATGGATTCCTTCAGAAGATGAGACAGAGAAGCAACCCTGATGTTCTCAGAGTCTACATTAGAGTCAAAAAGAATGAGCAGAGTCCAGAAGCAAGAGTTTGAGTATTATGAGGAAATCTTAGGAGAATTCATTAATATCCTAGAAGGATTGGAACAACATACTGGAGTATGCTCGGAAAGAGATGAAAGAAAGATTATGGATTACATTTTTTATTTAAGGGACAGTGGCTAAATTGATTTATTGATGAAAAAGACATTATCTGAACCACGTAAATGGATGCATGGAAAAGGTAGGATCACCATTCAGTGTGGATGTTGTTATAACTTTTTCAAGGACAACAAGGCACCCCCAAGCATTCTGAGATATGATGAGGTGGATTCCTTGCCATCCGCAATAAAGAGAATGATCAAGAGAATGACAAGATGGAGTGTACTGCAAGCAGGTTGCATCCCGAACAGTTTTATCATCAAAATATATGAAGAAGGAGACTGCATTCCTCCCAACATCGATCATCACGACTTTGTCAGACAATTTTGTACAATTTCTTTCATGAGAAAGAGCAATGTATTGTTCGGAAAGGCGATAAATATTATTAGACCCAGAGAGTTCAAAGGTTTAATTGAAATTCCACTACAAGTTGGTTTAGTGCTGATTTTAAAAGGAAATGGAGCAGACCTAGCAAAACACTACATCTCTATAGTTCCACGCTGTAGTGTATCAGTCACATTGCAAAGAATGGATGATAGCAAGATACCATACAAATTCCAGCCATATCAAGAATTAGAGAAACTACGCTCATATGAGCTGTGAGATAGTTGTACCTCTAAGTATACGAGAAAGGACCTTTGTCCCGAAGCATGGCTTAGAAGGTTTGCTTAATCACAAGTGTAACCTAGAGGATAGACACTTGTTACTTTTTGCACTGCGTTAGAGCAGAGAGCATATGATATATGATACTACAGCTTCCATAGATGTATTCAACATGTTGTTTTGGATAGTTTCAACACATTATTAGTTGTACTGCATGTTCAAAACCATTTAACAAAGTTTATTTCAGATTTCAACATATATTGTTAACTTGTCTCTTTCCTGTGATTGATGAAAGGCCGCATGACCACGTGTTGGTACTAAATTATAATGAACAAAGAATGAAACAAGAAAAATCTAATAATGAATGAAAGTTAAAATTTAAAATCAAATAAAAAATAAAAAAGAAATTAAATTTGATTATCTTAATAATAATGAATATGATAAAATGGTAAAAAATTTTCCTCGAGACTCTGTACTTCGCGTCTCTCTCACTTCCCGCGTCCTCGCATAAATTTCCACAACTTACACTTTGCACAAATTTTATGAGTTTTCACTTCCTATTCATAAAGTTTCAAATTCTATACAAGATTCCATAAATCTTCTATATTTTCTATACTTCACAAAGTCCTCCACGACCTCTGTAATTATCACAGCTTCCTCTGCACTTGGGATTGTAGACCTTCGTTCTACTCCCTCGAGATTGTAGGTCTTTGTCCTTCTTCCACCTTAGCACTCAGGATTGTAGACCTCCGTTCTACTCCTTTAGGACCATAGGCCTCCGCCCTACTCCCACATCAACACTTGGGATTGTAGACCTCCGTCCTACTCCCTCGGGACCATAGGCCTCTGTCCTACTCCCACCATAACACTTGGGATAGTAGCCCTCCATTCTACTCCCTTGGAATTGTAGGCCTCCACCTTACTCTAACCTCAACACTTAAGATTGTAGACCTCCATTCTACTCCATTGGGACTGTAGGCTCCGTCCTACTCCCACATTTGTACTTGGGATCGTAGATCTCCGTTCTACTCCCTTGGGACTGTAGGCCTCCGTCCTACTCCCACCTTAGCACTCAGGATTGTAGACCTTCATTCTACTCTCTTGGGATTGTAAGCCTCCATCCTACTCCCTTCCCGTCACCTCTTACGATGGATGTGAGTCCCCAAGCTTTTCCTCTTAATGTGACATCATTCGTTACCTCTTAAGTTGGATGTGAGTCCCAGAGCTTTCCTTCTCAAAGTAATAATTTTGAAATCTCCTTAGGATAGGCCTCCATTCTATTCCCTTTCAGTACCTCTTGAGTTGGATGTGAGTCCCGAAGCTTTCCTTCTCAATGTAGCTCATCACCTCTTAGGATAGATGTGAGTCCCGGAGCTTTCCTTTCTAATGTGATACTCTCTGTTACCTCTTGAGTTAGAGGTTAGTCCCAGAACTTTACTTATCAATGTAGTAAATTTAAAATTCCCTCAGGATAAGCCTCCTTCCGTTTCCCTCTCATCACCTCTAGAATGGATCTGAGTCCCAAAGCTTTCATTCCTAATGTGGCTCGTCACCTCTTAGAATAGATGAGAATCTCCAAGCTTTCCTTCATAATTTGACACCTTTCGTTACCACTTCAGTTGGATGTGAGTCCCATAGCTTTTTTTCTCAATGTAATAAATTTGAAATCTCTTTGGGATATGCCTCCATCTTATTCCCTTCTGCTACAGAGCTTTCTTTCCCATTGTGGCCCATCATCTCTTAGATTGGATGTGAGTCCTCGAGCTTTCCTTCCTAATGTGACACCTTCTGTTATCTCTTGAGTTGCATGTGAGTCTCAGAGCTTTCCTTCTTAATGTAACAAATTTGAAATCTCCTTGGGATAGGTCTCCATCCTATTCCCTTTCATTACCTCTTGGGTTGGTTGTGAGTCCCCAATCTTTCCTTCCCAATGTAGCACCTCTTTTCTTTGATCGGTCTTCTTGAGGTGGATGTGAGTCCCTGTGATTTTCATCTCGATCCGGCCTTATCATACATCCTTAATTTTTTAATTTTTTTTAATATTGAAATTGAAATAATTTCAATCAAAATTAAAATCTTTTGTTTAAAATCAAATCAAATCTTCTTCGCATTTTTCTGTGTATTGGATGGTTGTCTCCAGAAACTTGCCTTCCGAGCCACAACAGGAGTCCTGTCTGCTCCCCAGCGGAACTCTTTTTCATTTTTTCTCTTCTATACTTTGAGCATGTTGTCTTAGGTAGTTGTGTTGGTTTGTTGATCTCTTCGGTCAACGCTAATATGTGCGGTGTGCTTGCCTAGCACAACCCACCTTTTGGGGGTCCATTTGCTGACCTCACTTTTGGTTGAGGTCTAGTCTTATCCTTAGAAGCCTAGGATCTATCCATAAGACTTTCCCGTTGACTATCTTAGAAGAGTAGTAAAGGAACCTATACCATTAGAAATTCTAAAAATTCTCTTTGCTCATCTTGAAGTTCCACATGTTGGTTCTAACCTCTATCACTTAGTAGGTGGATCCAATATGGGAGAGCTCAATAAGAGCCTCCATAGGACTGTTTAGACTTAGGGTTAGACCTGGGTGGTGTGGTCTTGGTCAGTCTTGCACACACACACTTGATACTCCTCACCTGCAGTCACAACCTCAACCATAACCTACTCATGCTTAGCTTGATCCCTTACTCTTTTGGAACCTCATAAGGATGGTCTCTTAAACCCTTAGCCCTAGGCTAGGGTTTGGCTTATACCAACACATGGAGGATCCAAAATAGGAGTTCCTTGGTCTCATGATTAGCATCCTCAATTGATCTCATCCTACCCAAATACCCAATTTGGCCTTTTTCCCCCAAACTTCGCCAAAACTACTAAATTACCCTTGAAACCCTAAATTGTAATAAATTACCCAAACTACCCAATTTTGTCCAAAAATCATCTCAAACTCTTTTAAACCACTCAAATTTTGCAAAACATTCCAAATTTTCTAAAATTCCCAAAATACCCCCAAAATTACAAAAATGCCCTTGGCGGCCAAAATTTTCCCAAAACCTCCCAAATTATTCCAAACACTCCAAAAACCAATCTTGACCACTCATGTAGTCTAATTTGACCAATTTGACCAATTTTGACCATAATCCCAATTTTGCCCCTTAAGGCCCAATTACCCCAAATCACCCCTAATTTCCATCAATTTGACTTCAATCTTCCTCAATTTCAATTCCAAATCAAAATTCATCATGCTTAATCCTAACTAAAACAAAATTGAAGCCCAGCTAATCTAATTTCAAACTTAAATTCCAAGCCCACTTAAAATTCCTAATTTTGACCACACACTCAAATTCCCCCAAATTAGACCCAATAAGCAAACCAATTTCCCCAATTTTGATTTCCAAACTCCTCATAATATTCCCCTTGATCAAATTAAGTGTTAAATTGGCCTTAAACTAAGAACTCAAACCTCACCAGAATCACATCTAAGTCAAAAACACAAATTTTGCCCTAAAATCCTAATGTCATCAAATTGAACCTCATAACTCCATAATTTCAACCCAATTAATATCCAAAACTCTTCATCACAATCCCATGAACAAAATTGAACCATCAATAGAACCAAACCCAAGCCCTAGCCTAATCCAAACCCACGTCTAGCCTAAATGGCCAAAAAATGACCATGAGTCAAATTCCACTAAATTGAACTTCTGAAATCAGTTCAAAATCACCAAATTTCTTTTTAAAACTCCTCATGAAAGTTATCTAAGTCAATTTGATTAATCACTTGACCCAAATATTGACTCAAACCCAACCTAGAACTAATTCTAAACCAAGAACCCAATTTTGAACCCAAACCCCAAATTTGACCAAACTCATTCAAATTGCCTTAACCATGGCCACCACAGTAGCCACTTGAGTCGTGGAATCAAGCTAGATCCACATAGCCCAACCTAGTTGAGCCGTGGACCAAGGGTCCCTTGACTTATGGGATTTTCTCCTAAAAATGGCTAAACCAAGTATATCTTTGCCATCAAGCCACACAACTAATCATCATTAAGTGTTCCTCAAGCTCCCCTGACTTGGCTAGCTACTAGCCCTGGTCCAATCGGCCAGCCTAGTCACCAAAATACCCCAGCCTGAGAGAGCTATCTCCACCATAGGAATCCAATTTGACCCATCTAAGCTGTCTCAACCTAATTGGGCACTTGCACCTTTCTTCCCTCCACATAAGCTGTTGATTGCACCCACTGGCCAGCTCTGGTGGCCACTCTTTCCCCTCTATTTAAACACCACCCCTCACGGTCATATAAAAAGAAAGAACCAAACTTTGGGGAAACTCTATCAAATTGCATCCAAAGATCCTCACAACCTTCCTAAGCCCAGTCCAACAATTCTCTAGCCACCTCCCCCACTGTTTGAGCTCGATTTTAAAGCCCAAAACTAAAGCATTTTCCTGACATCTCCTAAAACTCCACCAAACTTAAAATTAATTTGCTCCTCACCATCCCCACGCCAAACTAGGAAGATCCCCACTGAAAGCCCCATCTCTAGAGCACTCTAACCTACCTCTAGATTGAGGCTGCACCACCTGTTGGTGGAACCTGTACTCCGACCATTCACCAGACCAAAGTGACAGTTCTAAGAGGTTTTTCAGACTCCACTAAAGCTTCTGTAAGCATCCAATTGAGGCCAAACATCTTGGACAAAGGTATAGCACATTTTCCTACAAATTAAGCTTATTTCGGGCCTTTGTGAAGAAAAGTTTAATTTCACGCTTGATCAACTGTATAGAAAGGTTCGTCTGGACTAGATGAAGGTGTAGGAATAAGCCTCATCCAATTTGGTTGAGTGTAATTAGATATCTTAAAAATATAATGTGGATAGTTCTAGAGTTAGGCCAGTTGGGGACAAAGACGAAGGGTCGATGGATCGCGCATGTATCAGATGGAAGGCTACAATCGCGCCAGATGAGAGAATGAAACATATAGAGCACACTGACTGAGTGGCTACATTGATGGAGACGTCAAATAGCAGAGGGCCACGTGGTCTTTCGAAGTGTCGTAGGATGAGTTGGTTGGCACGTGGTTAAATAGGAAAATAGGGTTTTTTTCTATATATTTTAATTCCAGAACTTAGAAAATCCATAACTTGGTGTAAAAAATCATGAAAATAAAATAAAAAGAACCTCTTGCTCAGTAAATAGAGGAAAATAATGTGGAATAAAAATTAAAATTATTTAACTTTTCTCTAATTTTTAATTAATTAAATAACATTTGAACTATTTTAATTATAAGTAAGTAAATGTTTATCACCATGACTTGAAACTTTAGGGACTGATTCTTCATGTTAATAGGGATGTTCTCTAATTTTTTCAAGTTCAGAGAACATCTCTACCTTTGAAACTCTAATTTTCATGCATAGTTGTCTATTTTTTCTTAAAAGATATATATAAATTCAAATATTAATAAAAAAATATTAGACTTGTTTTCATAGGTTTTTTGTAGTCAGAGCACTCTAGGAAAACTATAAAATGTATTTTAATGATTGTACTTAATTTTCTAGCCAATTAAGTCATTTAAATTATTAAAAAATTAAATAAATATAAAATTATTAAAAAAATTAACAAAAATGATTCCACATTGTAAATAAAGATAACTTTAACTCACTTTAAAATTTTGAAACTCATTTGAATTAATTTGATCACTAAAGTCTATTTTCTAAGTAAAATGGTATTTTTGCATTAAAATAATTATAATAAATTAAATATAATTATGAAATTTATGTAAAGTGGTTTTCTGAGTTCCTTCTGATCAGGAGCACTGATCCCGATTTTGATATGTAAGGATTTATGAAGTTGACAAGACTAGAGAGCCAAAAACTTGATACTTGTATGAAAAGTAAGTTGTGTAAAATATTTATAAGTATAAACAATTAATAAAGAGATTCTATGCAAGTTTACATATTGTTATGACGTAATAATGAACTTTTTATTTAAGCCCCAAATATTGATCCCACAGGGAAAGTGTAAGTTAGCAATGATAAATTTTAACAGGAAATTTATCAAAAATCAAACGAAATCACCGTCACTAATTTTGAATGTTGAGATATTAACCAAACTAAATTACTTAACTATTAGCAAAATGAAAATTCAAATTTTGAAAAATATTTATTAATCAACTAACTATGTTTATGTAATGAAGATTTCTCATGTGGAAAAACATCCTTCCGACTACAATGAAGTTTTGGTGAAATGAGATGAGATAAATGTTTATAATATGTCTTGTGCCAAATAGGCGCAATTCTAATTTTCAATCCTGATACAGTGCATAGAAAATCATTGGTTAATCTTAGGTTTAGTCCCTAAATCCGTAGCTAGGCTAGGAGAATACCGGCTCCCACTCCATAGCTCTCACTTCCCTTCACGTGAAGGCTAACTCTCGCTTTAGTTTTTAAACACTAAGACCAAATTAGGGATTTTAGTCTGTTACCCTAAAGATTCTCCAATTTTACACCCAACAAAGAATATTTCCCTAATTATTTGCACTTAATTTCTTGAACAAATTTCTCCTTCATGAAATCAAATGTGACCCTCACTCTGTTGTAGAACTCATACTTCATTTCCCGAATCATATGTTTCACAACATATTTTAACAAATCAATTTGCCATATTGAAAAGTAAATTAAGTTCGGAGTTGAAAAATCATCACACTTTATATTTTATTTTAACTATGGCACATTCATTTTATCTCTTCATTTCACCATATCTCAGAGTAGGGGGAAAGATAGAGGGAACTACTCAGACTTCATGAGAAAGATCTGAAAAAACACAAATTTAATATATAAAACAAAGTTCATATAACACTAAATAAATAAACAAACTTATCTAGAACTCTTTCTCAAAGTAAATCTTTTGTAGTCTTTCCTTAGAAATGCAGGAGGAAGAACTCTCTCACTTTTTCCCTTCTCCAACACTCTTACAGAAAGTTTCACACTAAATCTCACCACAAAAACTCTAAACTATGAAAGAAAAATTGCTAATTGACTCCAATATGGTGGTGGAATGAAGATAGATTATGAAAATGTGGCATGGTGGAACGTTGAGGAGTAAAAAATGATCGTAGAGGAGCCTATTTTTTTATGAAATTCGACCCTAAAAAAAAGCCCAAGGTCGGTCTCCAAGAGATGCCTCCAAAAACTCTTAAAAAATCATCCAAATACACCGAACCTTTCTAGAAACGGAGTTTGAACTACCTTTGGCGCCGTCGGCGTTAGTCTGGCGTTGTCGGCGCTGAGTAAAAATTCTCTAGCTTTTGGTTGTTCTGCGCCGTCGGCGCTGACCTTGGCGCTGCCGGCGCTGAGTATTTCCTCAAAAATGTCATTTTGACTCCAAATTTCATCCTTTTTTTGCTTCCTTTTTACTTTAAGCCCTAAAAATCAATAACCTACAAGAAAACATAAAAATACCTTCCATTAAAGTGCAATACCACAAAAAATAAGTGTAAAATATGGGTCTAAAAATGCATATATTTTTTGTGTGTCAAAATCCCCAAAACTTACATGTTACTTGTCCTCAAGTAACTTCTCAACTACATAAAAATATGACTTATGGTAAAGAATTTAACTTTTAGACTTCCATATTTTAGTTCTCTAAACTTAATAGTTTAACTTAAAAAAAATTCAAAACAACTCTAGTTAATTCTAAAGGTGTAAAGATATTCAGTAATTAAGTCTAAGGGTTTTTGATCTTTTATTTCTTTCAAGAAAAATTACAATTTGTTATATTAAAGTCACTTAGGAAATTCATATGAAAAAGAACTTCATAAAACTTTATTAATAATTAAGTTAATATTCAAATCAAAAGTTTAGAAAATGTATCCAAGTCTTTTTCCTTATGTTGATTCAAGTGAAGCCAATTTTTAATTAGACATCTTCTCAAGCTTCTCCCCACATCTTTTATTTTTTGTTTTCTTTTTTTTTCTTTTTTTTTCTTTTCTTTTTATGAAGATTATTATATCTGGATAGCTTTTAATGATTTTGAACTTCACTATCCTCTTCATAAAGTTAAAAAATTTTTACATTTCCTAAACTAATAAATTTATATTAACTTAAGGATTTCATAACGTTTAATTCTTTTCTTTTTACATGAATCTTTTAAATTTTTTTTAATATTTCAAAGGTACAAATTTTCTTTACAAGAAATAGAAAAACATAGTCTTATTCTCTTTGACAAAATATCTTAGCCCATTAGAATTAACCTTTCTTATTGAAAGTTTTTACTTAAATTTACTATATATTTAAAAACATAATTATTGTTATCTATAGTTAACCCTAAATATCAAAGGTCATGTTAGATTTAAAATTTTGAAAATTTAGTTAAGTGAGGACAAATAAAATTAAGTTTTTTTCTCTCTTTCTAAAAATGATTTTTCTTCTTCGCCCCCCCCCCCCAACTTAAATTTTTAAAAGAATTTTTTTACATGAAGAACTTTAAAAATGAAGGGTGAAAGAAAGCATTAAATACATAAAAAATTAATATTATTGGAGATTCTGATTTTTTTAAATAAATTTTGAAATATTACAGGTGTTAATATGAAAACTACAACTCTAAAAACATTAGATTGCACATAATACATATAAAATTTGCTGAGAAAGAGCTAATCAAAATACATAACAAAGTGTTGAAAATAATAATAGAACTAAACTAAATTCTAAATATAAAAATAGTTTTTCTGAATATAGTTTCACATAACATAACAACAGAGTCTCAACAACAACATAACACAAAAAATACAATCACACAGTACAAACACATACAAACAAACAAACAAAAAGATCACCAGTCATCATCTTCCTTATCGTCGACATCTAACTTCTGCTGCTGATATAGAGTATGAGAAGGGTGAGTAGTGATTGAATTGTATGGTCACCCCTCAAGTATCTCACTAAAGCAACGTCATAAGTAGCATCATACTCAAATTTTTGGCGAATCAGATCATCAGTGTGAGCATTTCTGACCTCCATATTCTGCATCCTATGATCCATCGTCAAAGTATCTCCCTGCTGAATCATCATCTGGTCTAACAACTCCATATTGTTGGGGTCACTTGAAGTAGGCTCACTAAAAGTAGGGGTTCTAGAAGTAGAAAGAATATCCCTGGCCTATCTTCCAGATCTTTAATCAACATGGGAATCATAAGTCTTGATGTTGGCAGGCGCAATCGGTCTCTAAGGCTCAATCCCCTCCTCATCAGGTTTGAAATCAACTCCCACATGCTCATAAAGTGTGTAAATGAGAGTAGGGTGTGCCAATCCATAAGTGGTCTCTCCCAGAGCAATAGATCAAATGTTCATATAAATGATAGAGCCTACATTTATATCCATCACTTGTTGAATACAGAAGTTCAGGATGGCTCTATCTTTGGTTACTTCACTATGATGGTTTATTGGAATCATCTTCCTAAAAATAAAATAATGTCAGCCTTTAGACACTACATTTAACATAGAAAGGGGAAAGTTAACTTTAACTCCATTCTTCATTTTCCAAGACCCTTTCTCACTAGTCAGAAAAGAAATAAATTCATCTAAGGCTTGATTTGTAGGAGAAAATAAATGATACTGACATCTATAAACATCTTCTAATAGATAAAACTCATTGATTTTTCTTGGAGTAAACTCCACCCTTTCTCCTCGAACAAAAAAAAAATCATCAGAAGCCTCAGGAAGGTTGGCATATAATTCCATCACAATCCCAACTATCACATCAGAAGTAAAATAGTAGAAATTTTCCCACTGCTAAGCAATAATCAATCGTTCAACTTCTCCTCCTGGATTTTTAAAACCTCGGTCCTGAATCACTTTTTTATTTTCTTGAAGAATATGAATTTGAGCTCTGGATCTAAAGCTAATAAAACTTTTCTTATCATATTCTACTTTCCTTTTGCTCGATCTAGTTGCCATAGGAAATCTAGAAAAAATTGAAAAAAAATCTGAATAAATCCCAAAATTCTGAAAAATCAAAATGTAAGTCACTTTAAACTTAAATCCACTAAGTAAGAGTTCTTCACCAAAGCATTTTCTCAAAATCTCTCAAAAAAATTTTAAATTTTCGGAACTAGTCAATGTGAGAAAAATCTTTGGTAAAAATAAAAAATGTTTACTTTAAAGTGTACCTCTTACCTAGAGAAGATGAAATTCGAAGTTCCTTTGCCTTTAAATTGCCTAAAATCTGCCCAAAATCAAGCCCTAGGTGCAAAACTGAAGGTTGAAGGTTACTTAAGGGGTAAAAATGGAGGTATGTGGTGAATATCACAAATTAAAGCATTAATTTGTCGCTCTCAAGTTGAAGATGATGTTGGCACCAATGTCAGTGCCGTTGGCGCTGAAGGACCAAAATTCACTATTTTAATTTTCAAATTTTCAATTTCCATTCAATTTTCTCCAAAGTTTTTAGTATTTTTAAACATAAAATTTTATCTAAATTTATAAATACACATTTCACAAATAATCATTTTCACAAACAACAACAAACTGTCTTTTATATATGAAAATACACTTTTTACAAACACATTTTGCAAATCACAAATTCACACCTATTAAGCAAACTAATTATAAATCAGCATCAAAATCAAGCCACAATACTAAACGCTGACACAAAACTAAACAAATAATCAAAGTTCAGAGTTCTAAAGCAAAAACAAACCAAATCAAACCTAACCAAATCCACACAATTACACTAAACACATAAACACTTTTAAGTAAGTAGAGAGTTCATAATCTTCAATCATTCAACCTCATCTTCAGAGTTTTCACCTTCTCTAATATCTCTCATAGATTGGTAAAGAACATATAGGTTGTAGAATGATCGGTACGTGAATTGATCTGTCAAATTTTCTTCGATCCACCCCTTTTCTTTAAACATCCAAACTAATCCTGCTTAAAAAATTCCGGTGTGATCAAAATTCTTTTTCATTCTCCAATCTAAGTGATCAAAAAGGTACTTGAGATCTCCCACTTCATTCATAATACTTTGAAGTTCTCTTTCAATTTTCTTCGATTTCTTCTCTAAAGAACTTCCAACTGTCGGTGGCATTAATGGAGTTGAAGCATGTGAAGAATGATCTATAATAGCATTTAGTGCTTCATTTCCATTTCCAACATATCAATCACCAATAGGAATCATGGGCTCCCACAGTAGTAAAACGTTTTCCCAATTTTCATATGACACTTGGGATTGACTGCAAATCAAAAAAATTGTAGAAGGATGCCAAAGTCCATAAATAGGCCCATTCATAATGATTCCCATCACAAATTTAAATATAATTAAACCAATATCAATAGGTTTCTCCATTTGAATGCAGTAGTTTGAAATATCACTCTCCTTGGTGACTCTACTGATCTTCATAGTAGGGAGTAATTTTGCACAAATAAAGAAATGCCACTGCTTTGAAATTGGATTAAGTGATGAAGGAGGAAAACTAATATATCCTTCATCTCGTACTTCCCACATATCACTTTCATCCTTCAAAAAATTATAAATATCTTACATCAAATCTTGCGTAGGAATGAAATTTGTATAATGACAGATTAGAACATTTTCTATCATATACAATTCATTAATCTTCGCAAGAGAAAATGGTACAGCCTTACCTTGTACAAAGACAACTCCTTGGGTAATTCCATGTATATTTGCATAGAACTCCTTCACTATAGGAACAACAACCACAGTGGTATTGTAACACAGAACTTCCCATCGGCTTTGTAGACTAATCTTGTCAACTGGAGCCCTTGGATTGATCAACCCATGATTAAAAATCCTCTTTCTTTGATAAATCTCTTCTTCATAATAACTTTATCGTACAATATCTGCAGGTCGAAACTAATAAACTTTCTTCTATTGAGAACTTCATACCTTGAAGTATTTCTAGAATTGGAAGCCATGAAAGTTGAAGATAGAAAGTTTCTGGGCGTCCTAGGCAGTTTTTAAGACTTTAAAAACAGCTTTCCACGGTTATTATGGAGCGAAATCCCGCCAAAGTCTGCCAAAAGTCACAGGAACTGTCCAATCGCTCTCAGCACCGCCGGCACTCCCTATGGACACTGTCGGCGCTGAGTTCGTTTTCTTGGGCGTCGTCGGCACCAGTGGCCAAATTTTTGTGATTTTCATTTTTTATTCAATTAGATTCCAACATTTCTTCCAATACCAATATTGGACTTAATTTATAATAAATGCAATTGTGTAGGATTATTATCTACTAATATATAAGGCACTTAACAAACTAAATAGTAATACATAGACATATAAGTATGGGTTTCCCCCCACAAAGCGCTTGGTTTAACATCGTCAGCCTGACATACCATTTTTTTAGTTGGGTTGACTTAACATTAAAACTTCTTTAAATTGAGGTATGTGTCCTTCATAATAGTTTTTCAAATGATGCCCATTAACTTTAAATATCTTTCTAGTATTAGGATCTTTAATTACAATAGTTCCATAATGATAAACTTTAATTACTTTAAATGGTCCTAGCCATCTGGATTTCAGTTTTCCTGGAAACAATCTCAATCTTGTTGTATAATAGAACTTTTTGTCCGAGTTCAAATTTCTTCTGAATAATCTTCTTCTCATGCCATATTTTCATTTTCTGTTTATAGATTTTTGCATTATCATATGCTTCATTTCTAATCTCCTCAAGTTCATTGAGTTGCAATAATCTTTTCTCACCAACATCTTTTAGATTAAAATTAAATTCCTTAATAGCCGAAAATGCTTTATGCTTTAATTCTACAGATAAGTGACATGTTTTTCCAAATATCAGTCTGTATGGGGACATTTCTATAGGAGTCTTATAAGCAGTTCTATATGCTCATAATGCAGTATCAAGTTTAGCAGACTAAGCCAATTTATAAGGATTTACAGATTTTCCTAAAATGTGTTTAATTCACGATTTGATATTTCTGTCAGACCACTAGTCTGAGGATAATAAACAATAGAGAATCTATGCATAATGTCATACTTAATTAATTTTTTGACTCACTTATTCATGAAATGAGTTCAGCCATGAGTAATAATTACTCTCGGCATTTCATATCTTGTAAAAATATTTTTAATTAAAAATTTAGTAACACTCCAAGCATCACATCTAGATACAACAATAACTTCAATCCATTTAGACAAATAATCAACAGCAAGATATATATATAAGTTTTCAAATGAAGGCATAAATGGTCCGACAAAATCTAATCCCCACACATCAATAATATCAACTTCCAATGTGTAATTTATAATCATTTCATTTCTTCAAGATATATTTCCTACACATTGACATCTATCACATGTTTTAATATATTCATTAATATCTTTAAAAATAGTAAGCCAATAAAATCCAGCTTGTAAAATTTTACATTTAGTTTTATTTGTTCTGAAATGTCCTCCAAATTATGAATCATGACATCTTTCAATTATCTCTTGAGTTTCTTCATAAGGCACACATTTTCTAATAATTAGATTTTTACATTATTTATATAAATATGGGTCATCCCAAAAATAGTCTTTTAAATCATATATAAACTTCTTTAATTTTGGATTTTTTATATCAAGTGATAGAATATCAGTTACAATATAATTTACTATATCAGCATACCACGGTACATTCATTTCGTCAATACTATATAATTTTTCATCAGTGAAATTCTCTAAAATTTCATTTGGAAAATTAGTTAATATTTCTATTTATATTTTGGACAAATGATCAGCTATTTGATTATCATTTCCCTTTCTATCAATCACAGTAAAATCAAATTCATGCAATAGAAGTATCCATCTAATTAATCTTGATTTAGCATCCTTCTTTGCATTAAATATTAAATAACAGAATGATATGTATGTATTATACATTTATTTCCAATTAAATAAGGTCTAAATTTATCAAAGGCATAAACAAAAGCTAATAACTTTCTTTCAGTAGTAGTATAATTAATTTGAGCTTCATTTAGAGTCTCACTAGCATAATATATAACTTTAAAAACTTTATCGTGCATTTGTCCTAATACAACCCAATAGCATAATCAGTTGCATCGCACATTATTTCAAATGGTTTCTCCCACTCAGTGGTACTATTATAGGTGCAGTGACTAATTTAATTTTTCTTTAATAATTCAAATGCTTTTAAGCATTCTTCATTAAAATCAAATTTGGTATCTTTTTCTAAAAGTTGGCATATAGACTTAGTTATTTTTAAAAAAAATTTTATGTAGCTCCTGTAAAAACTAGCATGTCCTAGAAAACTTCTCACCCCTTTAATATTAGTAGGCGGTAATACTTTTTCTATAACTTGGATTTTTGCAAAATCTACCTCCATGCCTTTTTCAAAAATGTTATGTCTGACTACAATACCTCCTGCAACCATAAATTGAAATTTTTCCTAATCTAATACTAAATTGACTTTTTCACATACTTCCAAAACTTTTTCTAAATTATTAAGACATAATTCAAACAAATTCCCAAATATAGAAAAATCATCCATAAACACTTCCATTCCATGTGCTATAGAAGTACTAAAAATTGACATCATACATCTTTGAAATGTTACAGGTGCATTGCATAGTCCAAAGGGCATTCTACGAAAAGCAAATGTTCTATATGAGCTTGTAAACGTTGTTTCCTCTTGATCCTCTGGAGCAATTAAAATTTGATGATAACTGGAATATCCATCTAAATAGCAATAATATTTATTCCCCTTCAATTTATCCAACATTTGATCTAGAAAGGGTAAAGGAAAGTGATCTTTTCTGCTGGCCATTATTAATTTTCTATTTTCAATGCAAATTTGCCAATCAGTTACTTGTCTTATTAGTATTAATTCAATTTTCTCATTTTCTTCAACAATCACTACTTTCTTTGGGACATAGTGAATTGGGCTTACCCAAACACTATCTGAAAAAGGATATATAATTCCAGCATTTAACCATTTTAAAATCTCTTTTTTAACAACTTCTTTCATTATTGGGTTTAATCGTCTCTAAGGATCAACTTTAGGTTCATATTGTTCATCTAATAAAATTCTGTGCATACAAATTGAAGAACTAATTCCTTTAATATTAGCTAAAGTCCATTCAAACGCCTTTTTATACTTTTTCAACATTTTTATTAACTTTTGTTCTTGAATCTCAGTTAACTTGAAAGATATGATAACTGACAATGTAGATGACTCTCCTAAAAATACATACTTTAAATGGACAGATAATATCTTTAATTCAAGTTTAGGTGGTTTAATACTTGAAGGGATAAGATTTTTACTATCATTTTCCAATAAGTTTAACGTTTCAAATTTGCCCTGAATATAATCCAAATCTTCTTCTTTAGTTCATCTTCACTCTCAAAAATATTCTGCTTGCTTAAATTTACCTTTGAATTCTTTCATAAATTGTTCATTACTTAGATAATCAGCTACTTCCATCTTGAAACATTCATTATCTTTCTCTATTGCAGGATATTTCATAGATGTTGCTATAATAACTTTTACTTCTTGATCATTAACTCTTATTATTAGTTCTCATTTTTGTACATCTATTATAGCTCTTCCTGTTGCAAGAAATGGTCTCCCTAAAATATTAGGAATCTTTTTATCTTCCTCCATATCCAATACTATAAAGTCTATAGGGAAAATAATTTTATCCACTTTTACTAGTACATCCTCTATAACTCCTTTTAGATAAGATATTGATCGGTCAGTTAACTGAAGAGTTATAGTAGTAGGGGAAATTTCTCCCAAATCTAAACGTTTAAAACATGATAAGGGCATTAGATTGATACTCGCTCCTAAATCACATAAAGCTTTTCCATAAAATTTTCACCAATTGCACAAGGTATAGTAAAACTACCAGGATCTTTTAACTTTTTAGTAAGCTTTTTTTGAATAATAGTACTATACTCTTCACTGAGTGCAACAGTCTAATGATCTGTAAACTTCCTTTCCTTATTTAGTACATCCTTCATAAATTTGGTATAACTTGGCATTTTTTCTAAAGCTTCAACAAAAGGAGTATTTATTGTTAACTTTTTTAATGATTTCCAAAAATTTTGTAAATTGTTTATCTTTATTCTTCTTCTTTAGTCTTTGAGGAAAAGGAGGTAATGGTTTTTCTAAAGGAACTTGTGTTTGTTCAATTTCATGTTCATCATTTTCCATTTCTTCCTCCTCTTCATCAACTTCATTTTCTCTTTGGATTCTTGTATCAATTTCTTTTCCACTTCATAATTGAATAGCTTTAATTTGCTCTTTATTTTGATCTTTTGGATTAACTTCCATAGTACTCGAAAGAATTCCAAAAGGTCTGTAACTATGTGTAGTAGCAATATGTCCTAATTGATTTTCAATATTTCTAATAGCAACCCCTTGATTTTATATTTAATTTCCCATATTCAACATCACTTCTTTAATCGTTAACTTTTTTTCTTTAACTTGTGGGTTAGGATTGGAGTTAAATCCTGGAGGATAATAAGGTCAAAAATTAGGTTTTCCTTGATTGTTCACATTTACAAATGGATTCACTGAATTATTATAATTATTCCAACTAAAATTAGGGTCATTTTTCCATCCAGGGTTAAAATAGTTAGAATAGGGATTGTTATTTCAATTATTATAGCATTTAAGGTTTCATAACATAGTTGAGTATCAATAATTTGTCCTAGTGAATTTTCCTCTAATGCTGGGGGTATTTGAGAATAGTTCACTCCTATTTGATCAATCTTTTTAGAAATAGCAGCAATTTGAGATGCCAAAATAGACATTGCATCAAAATCATGACTATTGGCTACTCTCTTGGGATTTACCTTTTCAGATGGCCATTGAAAATTTTTAGTAGTCATTTTTTCAATTAAAGAATATGCTTCATTAAAAGGTTTTAACATTAATAATCCACCCACAGTAGCATCCATAATAGATTATAATAATCCTACTAATCCATTGTAAGAGGTTTGAATTATTAACACATCTGACAAAGCATGGTGCGAACATTTTCTAAGAAGATCCTTAAATCTTTCATAGGCTTCATATATCGATTCCCCTTTATACTAACAAAAATATGTAATATCATTTCTAAGCTTAGCAATTTTCGAGGGTGGAAAATATTTAGCCAAGAATTTTGTGATAGTTCTCTTTATGTTCTAATAGATCTAGGTGCTAATGAATTTAACCAAGCCTTGGCTTTATCCCTTAATGGAAAAAGAAAAAATATAAGCCTAACAACATCATTAGACACTTCGTCCTATTTAAATGTAGATGTAAGTTGGGATCTTCACTAGGTGATCCTCTAAACTGATTATTTCGTACCATTTGGATAATAACAGGTTTAAGCTCAAATGAATTAGCAGCAACATCAGGATTTTGAATAGTTAAATGAAGTTCATCTGTTGTCGGATTCGCAAAATCTTTTAAAGCTCTTTGTCAATTCTCATTTATTGGATTTTCTATTCTATTTGTCATTTCTTTCAAATTCTTAATTTCTCTTTGTTGTTTTCGAATATTTCTAATAGTACGTTCTAATTTTGAATCGTAAGGTACTAAACCTTCAGATCCAATATTTCACATAAACAAATAAAGTAAGCAAAGTAAAATTCTTTAAAAATAAACTCTTAAATAATTTTTTTTTTATTTTTGATTTTTTATATTTTTTTGTGTTTTTTATATTTATATATATATTATCTAAATTTCCTAATTTATCAAAACTATTTAATTTAGTTAAATTTAACCGTTACCTTCCCTAGTAACAGTACCAAAAACATTATCCCGATTTTGATATGTAAGGATTTATGAAGTTGACACCACTACAATGCCAAAAAATTGATCCTTGTATGAAAAGTAAGTTGTGTAAAATATATATAATTATAGGCAATTAATAATGGGATTCTACGCAAATATACATATCATTATCAAGTTATAATGGACTTTCTATTTAAGCCCCAAATATCGATCTCACAAGGAAGGTGTAAGTTAGCAATGATAAATTTTAACAGGAAATTTACAGAAACTCAAACGAAATCACTATCACTAATTTTGAATCCTGAGATATTAACCAAACTAAATTACTTAACTACTAGCAAAAAGAAAATACAAATTTTGAATAATAATTACTAGTCTACTATGTTTATATAATGAAGATTTCTTAGGTGAAAAAACATCCTTCCCACTACAATGAAATTCTGATGAAATGAGATGAGATTAATGTTTATAATATGTATTGGGCCAAATATGAGCAATTTTAATTTTCTGTCCTGATACAGTGCATAAAAAATCATTGGTTAATCTTAAGTTTAGTCCCTAAGTCCGTTGCTAGGCTAGGAGGATATCAGCTCCCACTCCAGAACTCCCACTTCCCTTCACCTGAAGGCTAACTCTCACTATAATTTTTAAACACTAAGACCAAATTGGGGATTTTAGTCTGTCACCCTAAAGCTTCTCCAATGTACACCCAATAAAGAATATTTCTTTATTTATTTGCACTTAATTTCTTGAACGAATTTCTCCTTCATGAAATCAAATGTGACCCTCACTCTGTTGTAGAACTCATACTCCATTTCCCGGATCATATGTTTCACAACATATTTTAACAAATCAATTGGCCAGATTAAAAAGTAAATTAAGTTTGGAGTTAAAAAATCATCACAATTTATTTTATATTTTTATTATGGCACATTCATTTTATCTCTTCATTTCACCATATCTCAGAGTAGGGGGAAAGATAGAGGGAACTACTCAGACTTCATGAGAAAGATATGACAGAATACAAATTTCATAAATAAAAAAAAGTTCATATAACACTAAATAAACAAACAAACTTATCCGGAACTCTTTCTTAAAGCAAATCCTTTGTAGCTTTCCTTAGAAATGCAAGAAGAACTCTCTCATTTTTCTCATTCTCCAACACTCTTACAGAAAGTTTCACACTAAGTCTCACCACAAAAACTCTAAACTGTGAAAGCAAAATTACTAATTGACTCCAATATGATGGTGGAATGACGATGGATTATGAAAATGTGGCATGGTGGAACGTAGAGGAGCCCATTTTCTGATGAAATTTAACCCCAAATAAAGCCCAAGGTTGGTTCTCCAAGAGGTGCCTCAAAAAACTCTTCAAAAATTGTCCAAATACATCGAACCTTCTAAAAACGGGGTCTGAACCGACTTTGGCATCGTTAGCACTAGTGTAGCGCCATCGGCGCTAAGTAAAAATTCTCCAGCTTTCGGTTGTTATGCACCGTCGGCGCTGAGTATTTCCTCAAAAACGTCATTTTGACTACAAATTTCATCATTTTTGCTTCCTTTTTTCTTTAAGCCCTAAAAATCAACAACCTGCAAGAAAACATTAAAATGCCTTCCATTAAACTGTGATATCACTAAAAATAAGTATAAAATATGGGTCTAAAAATGAATATATTTTAGGTGTATCAAGCACTTAGGAAAAATAAATTTTATTTTAAAATAATTAGTTTGTTTTTGAACTACTTTTTTAGTTAAAATAATTAAAATTAATAAAAAATTGCAAAAATATGATAATGTCTCAAATTATTCCTAATTATTCCCTGTTCACTTAAAACCCCTTAAAATATTTTTTTTTAAATTTTACTAATTTAATTATGTATTTTTTAAATGCCAAAAATGTATTTTTCTTAATTTTCTATTAAAATAATTATAATAAATAAAATAAGAGTAAAAAATGAAAATTTTATTTCTTTATGTTTTCTGGGCTTAGAGAGATTTTAAAAAATGTAAGAAGTAATTTTTTGAAATTAAAATATATTTTCTATTTACTTAATCACTAAATAATATATAATTATAATAATTAAAATATAATTTAAAAAATCATGAAATTTTGTTCAACCGGTCCTCTAACCTATGTGAACCTCTAATAATTTTTTCCATGAACAAAACTTTACTTTGATTAGTTAAATAAATGAACATTGAAAATCCTATTTTTTGAGTTAAAATAATTATATAAATTAAATAAAAATTGTGAAAATCACTTTTTTTCCTCTGATATTTTAACAGTCTCATGATTAGGCTGCCATAAAAATTTCAAATTCATTTGAGTTATATTTAATGAGTTATGGAGTGGAAAGCCATAGAGGCAAAATGGTAATTTTGGATTTTGATGTCTTAATGAAAATTTAGGATTAACCAAATGGGAAATGTATAATTTTTTTATCATAATGAACACTCTTAGATGTTTGAAACATAATGGGTTAAGAGGTAGAAACTAATTTTCCACCATTTCATGATAAAGGTAGAATCATAACTTTATAAATTATTATGACTCAAAGGTTAGTTCAGTTGAATGATCCTAAGTTGTGGGCTTAAGCTAGGGTGATAATAATTCACTTATTTGAAGTCCCCTAATTCGTGATTAGATGATAGCATCACCCTTTAATGACAATTGATCTCACTTAAATTAACATTTTGATTATGCCAAGCCTATCTTGAGATTGTATTATAATGGGCTTAGTAGTGAACTAGGCTTGATCCAAGATTTTTTAATGAGGTTTAGAAAAGATAATATAACTGATCATGAACATTTTGAAAACACTACAAGCCCAATTTTATCTAGAGTATAAAATCCTTATTGACTCTAGGTTTTTCCTTGGGGCATTTACTCACATAACTTTTTAAATAGAACATTATGTGACTGTCTGGTTACCCACTCATAAGGATTATTAAAGTATCAAGGATGACTTAGAATAAGGTGTATTAATTCATTAAAAATAAATCTAAATTCTGATGATTAATTGAAAATTTTAATTAGATCAAATGAACTCGAAATATTTTAAAGGATTTTAAAAGTTATTTAGGGTTATTCTCTGAACATTTTAGAATCCCTTCAGATACTTTGAAGGATAATTAAACTTATTATTCTCTATTCAAGAATATCATCCATTAAAACCTTTAGGGATCCACCAAGTTATGACATAGGACTCGGTAAACACACCTTAAATTGGTTTTCTTACTTTCCCTTCCTGTAATTTATTTAAAATTCTTATAAAATAATATATAAATGTCGTAAGCTATAACATTTTAATGGAAGTGAGAGAAGATGATAGGTACACATTTACATTTTTGCAATACAATTTCCATTCCTTTTATTTTTTACATGTACTTGTTTTAACCATGAAAAATTTTTCAAAATTGAAAGTTACAAAACCATTTTTCAAAATTAAACATCATTTTTCAAAAATAACAAAAAATTGATTTTATAATACGTCCTTTTGAATTTATAGGAGTTGATCAGATAAGGTATTCCATAATTGCTAATGAGATCTCCCCAGTTTAAATGAGCTTAAGAACTCATTTAAGCTAAATAAATTCAAAAGAAAGTAGTGGTACCAAAACGAGGGAACCGTGGGATCCTAACTAGTGTTGCTCTAATCAACTTTACCCCCTATATTAATTGAAGAAACTTATTTTTAAATCTTTTGAACCTTAGACTTTAGGATTGCTACTTCAACGAGGAGCTTCGAGCTAACTTCGAGGGCAGCATTTGACAACAACAATCTCTTCCTTAGAATTAAACAACAAGCCATAGGATTTCAAGGTCATTTTTCTAGTGTAACATAAATCCTCACTTTTTCTTTAGTCCTTTGCAAAATCATGTTGTGCAAATTAAGCCCTAACTCGTTTTAGGATTCCGAGGTTGTCCTTCGTTACGACATGAAGCCTCGTATCTTCTAGACTATTTGTATGAGTGTGTCACACAAATGTAAGATCTAAATAAGAATAATTGGCAGAATAAAATATTCAATAATTTTCTCTTCAAAATAGAAGTTAAACCATAAGATAGCTTGGGAAGTCATTGAGGTTCTCCTCAGCAGCTGTGACAACCCTTAGTTTTCTCCCTTTGAATCCGACAACAATGTTCTAAATTTAAGCATTCCCATTTGACACTCAATCCAATATTTGAAAAGTCCTACCCTTTGAAATTCTTGAAGATATCTTTTTTTTATTTAAATTGATAATTTTCTTGGATGACCTCGGTCACCTAAGATGTAATTAATTATAAGAGCTTGCCCTTATAGGAAACTTTAGAACCCATCCTAAAATAAACCCTATCCAATCTTTTATATTATATAAAGAAATTTGTTGCTCAACATAAATGGTTTCACAGACTAAAATGTATGTCATAAATTCTTTAATTTATTTAATCGAGTCTCATTAACAAGCAATGTGTCTATTCCTCAGGGTAGATGCATCATTTGTGGTGTTGTGCTTGTTTATTTAAACTATTGTTTATATGGGATTGATTTGGCTCGAGTTTTCAAAATTAAAATATTACTTTCCAAAAAATAATATATTATATTAAGTCAAATATCGTTTTCTCCAAAAAGGTGACCTACAATTAGCCTATATGGCGACATTCCTATAAGAGTTTTATATGTAGTCTTATAAGCCCACAAAGCATAATAAAATTTGACTGACCATTCCATTTTTGTTGGATTCACTGATTTTTCCAAAATTCTTTTAATTTCATGATTGGATAATTCAGCCAAACCACTTATCTAAGGATGATAAGTAATAGTTATTCAATTGTTGATATGATATTTCTTTACTGATTTCTCCATTATTGTATTTCTAAAATGACTTCCCCCATAAGTTGTGATCATTCTTAGCAGCCCAAATCTACAATATGTGTTCGTTCTTAATAACTTTGTAACACTTTGAGCATCACATCGAAGTAAAGCAACAACTTTTATCCATTTGGAAACATAGTTTACTGCTAATAATATATATTAATTTTTGAAAGATGGTATAAATGTTCCCATGAAATATATTCCACAAACATCAAATATTTCAACTTCTAATATATAACTGAGGGGCATCTCATTTCTTCTAAAAATACTGCTTACACGTTGACATCGATCACAAGTTTTGATATAAGCGTTAACATCTCTAAAGATTGTAAGCAAACAAAATTAAGATTGTAAAATTTTATATGTTGTTTTATCAACACCAAAATGTCCCACAAAATTAGTATCAAGAAATTTTTGGATAATTTCATAAGTTTCTTCTAAAGGCACACATCTTGAAATAATTAGATCATTTTCTAGTTTATACAAAAATTGGTCATCCCAAAAATAAGTCTTTATTTCAGATAAAAGTTTCCTCTTCTATTGGTATTTCAGACCATATGGTATAATATCATGGACAACAAAGTTCATAATGTCGGCATACCATAGAACACACCACTCATTAATACTTCACTATTTTTCATCTAAGAAATGTTCATTAATTTTTTTTTCAAAATAGACTAATTTTTCTAGTTCAAGCCTGGACAGATGATCAACAATTTGTTTTTCAGCTCTCTTCCAATCTACTATTTCAAAGTCAATTTCTTGCATAAGAAGAATCCATCTTATCAGTATTTGTTTTGTATCCTTGTTTTTCATTAAATATTTAATAGCAGAATGATCTGTATGCGCAACACTTTTTTTTCCAATTAAATATAAAATGAATTTATCAAAAGAATAAAATATTTCCAATAACTCTTTTTTAGTTGTGGTATAATTAATTTGAGCTTCATTAAGAGCTCAACTAGCATATTAAATTACTTGGAAAATCTTATCATGTTTTTTGTCCTAAAACAGGTCCAACAGCATAATCACTTGCTTCACACATCAATTTAAATGGTTTTTCCCAATCTGGTGAAACAACAATTGGTGCAGTGACTAATTTTTCTTCTACTCCTTATCAAAATTAAAAATTATATCTTTTTCTAGTAAGTTACATAGAGCATTAGTAATTTTTGAGAAGTCTTTAATATATCATCTGTAGAATCCAACATGTCCTAGAAAACTCCTAATTTCCCTCACATTTATTGGGTGAGGTAAATTAGTGATCACTTAAATTTTTGTAGGCTCTACTTCCATACCATTTTTTTATATTTGACATCCAAAAATAATTCCTTATGCTACCATAAATTAGCATTTTTCTCAATTAAGGACTAAATTTGTTTCTTCACGGTGCCTAAAAACTCTTAATAAATATTCTAAACATGATTCAAATGAAGTTCTAAACACTGAAAATCAACCATAAAAATTATAATTCCTTTTTCAATTAAATCACAAAAATTAGCCATCATACATCTTTAAAATGTAGCAAGGGAATTACATAAACCAAAGGGCATTCTTCTAAAAGCAAACATATCGTAAGGGCTGATATACATTGTTTTCTCTTGATTCTCAAGAGCTATTTATATTTGGTGAAAACCAGTATATCCATCCAGAAAATAAAAATATTTGTGCCCAACTAGTCTATCCGACATTTGATCTAGAAAGGTAGTAGAAAATAATCTTTCCTAGCGGCGAGATTTAATTTTCTATAATCAATGCATATTCGCCACCCTGTGACTAGCCTTGTTTGTATTAACTTGTTATTTTCAATAATAGTCACAGTCACTTCTCCTTTCCTTAGAAGAAAGTGAAATGGGCTAACCCATGCACTATTCGAAATAGGGTAGAATATTCTACATCTAACCACTTTAAAATTTCTTTCTTAACAATTTATTTCATAACAGGGTTCAATCTCCTTGGAGGATTAGCCTTAAGTTTGCAGTTTTCTTCCATAATAATTCTATTTATACAAATTAAAGGACTATGTATCAACAATTGTCCATCTAAAGGCTTTTTTATAATTTTTCAAAGTTTTCTTTGAACTTTCTTCTTCTTCTAAAGTTAAATTTGAGGAAATTAAAATCGATAATGTCGAGGAATCACCTAAAAATACATATTTTAAATGATTAGGAAGTAACTTCAATTCAAGCTTAGGAGGTTTTTTAGGTGATGGACAGAAAGGTTTATCTTTTTCTATCGTGTCCAAAAATTTAAAAATTTCTCAAACAAAATTTGAATCTTCCTCATGAAAATCATCAAATTGCTTTAATTCCTCTTCTTTTTCATATTGTATTTCTTTCATTTCAGATTTTTCTTCATAAGTTCCTTTGAAATGACATTCACTCAGATATCTTATTACATCCATCCTATGAAATTCATCATCTTTACCTTTTGTGGGATACTTCATTTATTTTGAAATATTAAAAGTAATTGTTTTATCACTGATAGGTATATTTAATTCCCCTTTATGCACATCTATCATTGTTCTTCCCATGGCTAGGAAAGGTATCCCAAAAATGATAGATATCTCTTTATCTTCTTCCATATCTAGCACAATGAAATCAATAGGAAAGATAAATGGATCCACTTTCACTAAAACATCTTTTACAGCTCCCTTAAGATATGTTATTAAACATTTTGCTAATTGTAAAGTTATAGTAGAAGGGGATATTTCTCCTAATCTCTATCGTGTGAATATTGATAATGGCATAAGATTAATGCTTTCACCTAAATCATATAAAGCTCTCATAAAATCTATCTCTTATTGAACATAGAATTGTTAACCTACCAGGATCTTTGAACTTTTCAAGAAGCTTTTTCTGAATTATAGCACTACACTCCTCACTAAATGCAACGGTCTTGTTATCGTTGAATTTCCTTTTTCTTTTAAGAATATCCTTCATAAACTTAACATAGCTTGGTAGTTATTCTAATGCTTCAATAAATTGAATATTAATCGTAAGCTTTTTAATGATTTTCATAAATTTTGAAAATTATTTATCCAACTTTTGTTGATGAATGCTCTGAGAAAATAAAGATGGTGGCTTTTCTAAGTTAATTTTTAGTGGAGAAATAGGTCTCTCTAAACCTTTTGGAACGTCCTCTTTAGGCTCTTCAATTTCTTCTCTCTCTACTTCAATCTCTTTTTGAATTCTACCTTCCAACTCTCTTCCACTTCTAAGTTGAACGGCTTTTACTTTCTCTTCATTCTGTTCCTTAGGATTTACTTCTGTATTACTCAGAAGTGTTCCTTGGGATCTATTACTTAATGAATTTGTTATTTATCCTAGTTCATTCTCAATATTTTTAATTATAGCTCTTTGACTTTGTAACTTATTTCCCATTTGTAACACTACTACTTCTATAGAAAACTTCTTCTCCTTATATTATGGATTACTGTTAAAACCTGATATACATTATCGGTATTATTTATAACATTCAAAGTTTCTAATGATGTTTGAGAATCTACCATTTGACCTAATGATTTCCCTTCAATCATTGATAGTGCTACTTGATTTGATAACATTACAAATGCATCACATTCATGAATATTGGCTACTTTTTTAAGATTTACCCTCTCCGAAGGCCATTGAATATTATTAGTGGCCATCTCTTCACTTAAATCGTATGTGTCATGAAATGGTTTTGACATCAATCAACCACTAGCAGCGACATCATAATAGATCTAAAAGATTCAACTAATCCATTACAAAAGGTCTGAGTTATTAACCAATCTAGTACAGTATGGTGTGGACACTCTCTCAGGATTTTTTTTATTGTTCTCACACTTCATAAATAAATTGCCCTTCAAACTGACAGAAATATGTAATATCGTTTCTAAGCTTCACAGTTATTTTATGGTGGAAAATATTTAGCAAGTAATTTCTGCACTAAATCACCCCAAGTTCTACTAGATCCAAGTGCTAAAGAATTTAGCCATATATATTCCTTATCCCTTAGTGAGAATGCAAAAATTCTAAGTCTAATAGCATCATCTGAAACACCATCATATTTAAATGAAGCATATAATTCTACGAATTTGGTAAGATGTAAATTTGGATCTTTAGTTGGTGCTCCCCCCAAAATGATTATTTGATACCATTTGAATAATAACAGGTTTAAGTTCAAATGAATTGGCCACTATAATAAGTTTTTGAACACTACAATGGAGTTTATCTACTGTAGGGAAAGCATAATCTCTTAAAAGTCTAAATTCTTGATGAATTTAAGCATTTTGAATATTTTGGTTTGCTTTTCTTGAAAATTTTGAACTTTTTCTGTATTTTTTATTTTTTTATTTTTCTGATTGTTCTTTCTAATTCAAAATCATAGGGCACTAGTCCTATAGAACTTGAACTATTCATACATTACTACAAAATAAAATAAAATTACACAAATAAGAACTTATGTAAAAACAACACTATGATATTCCTATATTAAATCAAAAAGTTTAAAAAAGGCTTTCTAAAAATAGAAAATTGCTTTTCTAAAAAATTCCTTCAAATTTCACTAAATTTAACTTATTCTCCCCGACAATGGTGCCAAAAACTTGATCCCTCTTTCTGGTATGATAGTACTACAATGTATGTGTGGTTAAATTCTTAATTATCTTTAATTTTTATCTCCCCATTATCGACGCCAAAAACTTAATCTCACTTTCCTGTACGATAGTACTACGATGTATGTGCAGTTAAATTCTTAATTATCTTTATTTTATATATCTTCCTTACAACGGTGCCAAAAATATGATATTCAATACAAGTAAGAGTGCAACAGTAATATTTAAATATTTGGATACTATGCAAGTATACTTATTGTTATAAAGTAATATAAGACTTTTTGATTAAGCCCCGAAATATCGAACTCACAGAAAGAACTAGTTACTTTTTAGAAGAAATTAGATAACAAATTCTAC
This sequence comes from Phalaenopsis aphrodite, assembly GCA_003013225.1. Classification (NCBI taxonomy): domain Eukaryota; kingdom Viridiplantae; phylum Streptophyta; class Magnoliopsida; order Asparagales; family Orchidaceae; genus Phalaenopsis; species Phalaenopsis aphrodite. The sequence goes on along the minus strand of NEWO01000452.1, from coordinate 320,585 downwards.
TTTTAAAAAGAGACTTACTCAAACTATAGATATTATAACATGAATGAAAGTTCGATTCTTCTTGGTAATTTTTGATAATTGAAAAGAAAATAAACAACTTCTTTTTAAAAATTTTGATAATTAAAAATAAAGTAAACAACTAACTAAATATAACTAGATTTTTGTAAGATGAAAACAATACAATTAAAATATCTTTTTCCTTATCATGAATGAGTAATAAGTATTAGAATTCTACTATGGAAGTATTTAAATTGTGTTGTGCCAAATAGGAGCAATACATTCTTTACCCTTATTAGAGATTCTATAAAGAACATTGGCTAATCTAAAGTTTGAATAGTCCCGAAGATGAGCTAGGTAGGGAAGATACTAGCTCTCACTCGAGAGTTGCCTCTTCTCCCTCTACCTCAGGGCTAACTTCTCGTATAAAAAACTAAAACAATATACATTATTAAGGCTTTAGTCTATAACTCTAATGTCCTCTCAATATACACCCTTCAAAGTTTATTTCCCTTATTATTTGCACTCAACCATATGAATCACATTTCTCATCCATATACTCTCATGTGATTTTAACATTAGTTGACCGAGACAATACCATCACGGATCTTATATTTTAAAATATCTTAACTCTTTTATGATGAGAAGGGCAATGAAAGAGGGGGCGGTAATTCAATCCAAGTCTTCTTTTTTTATAGTTTTCTAAAAGGTGTCTTGGTGTTTCTTCAAAATGTGTTCACATTCATTGAATATTCCAAGAGTTGCCTCTTTTCAATAGCCTTTTCAATGTATATTTGTGTCAACTAACTGTAATTCACATTTTTACCAAGATTTGCTTCAAACACCCCTTCAAAATTCATTCAAATTCATTGAATTTTCATCATAACTATGTTTGGCCCATAAACGCGAGGTGTTCAGGCCTAGGTGCTTAGGTTTCGTAGTTCATTTTCAAACCTTCATTTTTGCTCCAAATTTGATCCTTTTTCACTCCTTTCACCATATTTCATCTATTTAATTGTATCTAAAATAAAAACACACAATAATTATCCATTAAAGTGCAATATCCTAAAAAATAGGTATAAAAACGTGTACATAAATGCTATATATTTTAGGTGTATCATTTACCTTAGTAAACTAGCTAATATTTATTAACAGTATATGTTATACATGTTAAATTTACAGGTAACAACAATATCCAAAATGATATCTTATGTCTGAAGGCTATACCAGTATTACTAATAAGGATTATATCTATGGAGTTATTGAATTATACGAGGAGAGTACCCAGTAACCCATATTCAAACACATACAATTTTTTTTTAGGGAGTCGCCGGAATACCAATCAAAATATAAAAATAATCATTGGTTTGCAATTAATAAAATACTCTAGGTACCTGAAACAATCAGGGTGCTTATTTTTGCACTAAACCTAGTTTCACTTTTAAATTCTCCTAGAATACTCCTTTTAAAGAAAAGAACTTTTAGAATATTTAGTAATACAAATGGGAAATCAAATGTAGAGTTAAGATATAGTTAGTAAAAAAATAAAATATAATTAAGGTAGTACCTAAATCATTGAGTTATTGGTGTTGACCTCATTTTTGGGTCATATGCAGCTTTGAGAGTCATATAGTGCTTCTAGAAAGGTCACAATGCCTCTTAACTCTAAAAGTAACACACTTGCCCATTTCTGGACTGACAAGGTCATGCTAGGCCTAGGGCATTACCACACCAATCCTGAGGGTGCCCCCCCAATGCTACATCACTGAATCATGACCTTTGTTCACGGATCTTCATTCTGACCGTCCATTTGATTGGATAGCTAAAAAAATCCAAAAATCATCGATGGTTACTGAAACCATTGGAGCAATCTAGACCGTCAATCTCTCGTCTGATTGATTGCTTAACATAGCCACCACCCCTATAAAAGACTGATCTTCACTCATCTTTAGGTGCTTTGCATGCTTACTTTAGAGGTGTGAAGTAAATGGTGAGGTGAAGGAACATCAAACCAGTAAATGCTTCTTCTCGGAGAGCCCTCTTCAGTCTCCGGTCTCCGGTTAACCATCATTTTAAAAGTATTTATTCTTTTCTTTTTTTATATTAAGTGTTTTAATTTAAATATTTAATTTAAAACTCTAATTTAGGTTATCTCAATAGCCTTGTATTAAGCTTGGGTGTGGTTTCATATTCTTTCAACCTGACATAAGCTAATCCTAATCCATACAACATAACCAAAACCCAAAAACATAATTGTTGGCATCAATTTTTGATGTCACAAGTGTAGAGTGTCCACTTGCACGACTTAAGATGATCTACGGTTCGCCCGCAACATATGATGGCTCGATGCACTCACCTGGGACCTTTTGGCACGTGTTGAGGGGGCAAGTAGCTAGAGTCATTCTGCTAGGCTTTGGCTTTCACTTATACAAAGGCCGATCGGCATTTGGCACAGCAAATGACTCGGATCGGGGCGAAAAATTTTATGTGGCACGTCGCGAACTATTTTGGCTCGAATTGGCACGATTGCTTGATAAAGTGGTCTGGATGACCCCGGATGGTGAAATGGACGCCGCCACTGTGTTCAGAACGTCGATTTTACTTACAGGGGATGTCCACTTCTCTACGGCTTCGCCGGCGGAGTAAAAATGCGCAAATTATCATTTTGGACATGATAGTCGAAAAAGTGGCCCAAACGACCCCGAAAGACGAAACGGACTGCACGAACGCATCCAGAACGTCAATTTTAGCTAGGAAGGACATTCCATTCACTGTAAGGACGTGTACAAGCTAGAAATGTACTAAGGATAATAATAATAATATTTATATTATTATTATATAATATTTATATTAATATCCTATAAAACTATCGCTACCCTCTCCTTCTCCCTTATCGTCACGCGACACACGCCAACCGCCACTCGTTTGCGAACCCTAGCTTTACATTGGAACCCGCTGTCTGTCGGCCTCCTCCACGCCGGAGCCGCTCGCCAACCGGAGCTCCCTCTGGCGCTCCTCTTTCCAGTCGTCTGCCACCCTCCAGCGCCGCACGCACCACCTTCTTCTCGCGAGGAGGGGCCCTTGCCGAGCTTCTTCTCGGTCGCCTCTCTCTTCACACCTGAAGTCTCGCCGCCGGCGAGCCTCACCGGCCTCCTCCAGCCACCGTAGCTTTAGCAGACCACCTCCCTCTTCCTTTTCTTCTTCTTCTCTTCTTGGTCGCACATAGATCCGCCGGCCCCTCCTCCAACCGCGACATGGAGATCTTATCGTTCTCCGGACCTCTTCCTCACCGACCTTTTTTGCCTCGTCGGCATCGTATCTATGCCGGAGGAAAATCAGTAAGGAGTGTATCAAGTTTTGGGGCTCTCCGCATTTTCTTTGCTCCCGGTGTGCACCATCGGCGAGCTAACTCCACCACCTCGCGAACCTACTTTCCCGGTGACCGGATACTTCGCCAGAGCATTTTGAAGTCGCCGGACAACGATCATTCTTGCAGTTCGAAAAGGTGCAAGGGTCTTCCAACTCGAGGGAAAGACTTCCGTCGGCACTTCTTCCCTCCGGCATCCTCGTGGGTTCTCCTCATTCTCTGGCGTCGAGCGACCCTTCTCGCAAAGGTAAATTTTGGTCATTTTTTTTATATGCCAAAATCCATTATTTATTTTTGGTACTTCGCATACCTCTCACAATTTCCCATTTTTTTATTGTCCTGTGCACGCCCTACTAGATACACTGGAGCATGGATTGGACGTCGGCGACCTTGGAGCGAACAAAGAAACACGTCGACAACCGTCACGGTGGTGAGACTTTCTACCTCCTAGCCAGCCTTAGGAATAGTGGAGTTAAGGAGTGTGGGTTTGATCGCCCACACGGGGTGTATGCGCCGACGTGGGTCGGCGCAACGGCGTGCCTGCGTGATGGATCGTTGAATTTCCTAGAGCCAGCCTTTAGGTTAGGACTTCTTGTGCATGGCCAAATACCCCTCCGTAGAGCCGAGTGTCTCCCTTTATTGTGAGCCTTAGCATAAGTCCCAATGGGTCGGAATCCCTCACTCCCCTTGCTTTGGATTCCCCAGCTTTACTTGGAGAAGTTGGGAGGTCGGACTTGACAAAGCGAGAGAAGCTTTCTAGCTGGCTCGTTTTGCAAAGTTTGAAGGAGTTCGCAAAAATAGGAAAAGCTTTGTAGATATCCTATTTTGCGATGTCGTGGAAAGTTTCCCCCTCGGAGATCCGGGGAGAAATTCCCCACATTTCCTCAACGAAGCAAGAGGCGGCGGTGCCGCACATCCAAATGTCTAAACCTTAAGTCTCCTAGGTGAGGTCGTTAGCACGAGCCCGGTTTGCTATTTGCATGTTGGTTTGTTATATATTGCATTTTTTGCTTGATGCATGTTGCATTTCACTTCGCTTTGACTGGCCACCCCGGGCCAGTGAGCATTTCACTTAGCTCTAACCAGCCGCCCCGGCCCGGTGAGCCTCTCATTTTGCTCTGACCAGCCGCCCCGGTCCGGCGAGCATTTCACATCGCTCCAATAGGCCGCTCCGACTCGATGAGCGTATCACTTTGGTTCGACCGACCACCACGGCCCGGTCGACCGATCACCTTCATTTTTTTGTCTGCTTTTGCATTATATCACATGTTTGCCTGCTTGCATGTCGCACCATATGTGTTTGCATTTGCATTTGCATTTTCACTTGGGTGATTCTCCCTAGTGAGAATCACCATTTTCTCTGGGTCATTGCTCCCTCGGTCCACATCTTTCGGGCCACTGTCGCCACGGCATGCCCATCACTTTTGGTCACTGCCACTACGGTACACCTTTCTTCGGGCCACTACCTCCACGGCACGCCCATCCCTTTTGGTCACTGCCGCTGCGGTACACCTCTCTTCGGGCTACTGCCTCCACGGCACATCCATCCCTTTTGATCACTACCTTCAAGGCACACCTTCGCGCCACTGTCTCCACGGCATGCCCATCCCTTTCGTCACTACCGCTATGGCACACCCATTTGTTCGGGCCGCTGCCTCCACGGCATGCCCACCTTTTCCTGAGTCACTGCCTTACGGTACACTCATCACTTCTTTCACATGACTGATTGCATTTGCATTTGCATGTTTGCATGGATAGCGAGCCAGGCTCGTTAGGAGAGTGACCCCATGTTGGTCGCGAGGCCTTAACGAGCATTGCTTGCTGGGTTGATCCCGTTAAGCAATGCGAGTTAAGTCATCGGAATTGACACGAGTATGACTGTGCTAAAGATCTAATAGATCTAACTCGTGTCATAACTCTTTGTGACACCCTTTAGATCCTTCGGATCTTTAGGATGGGGCTGGTATGACGACCCTGTCAAAGTAATACTATACTCAAACCTACCCTGCACTTAGATACTAGGTTGATGTACTTTTCGTTAGATGGTGTGCTAGGCTAAGATTTAGGGTGCTAGGTAGTCTTTTTGATGCCTGACTATTGTTCTCTGCTGGATTAGTTTCCCTAGTCAGGTATCTTTCTTCTGTATTGTGCTTGTGATGTGACTGCATGCTGCATATGTGTGGTAGTATGTCAGGGCGTTCTTCTGCAGGGAGTCATGCCTATTTATTTGCACACACACAGGTACCAGTATATGGGGAGCAAATAATGATTTCTGACCATTTTTGCTTGCAGGTGCTATTAGCTCCCCCACTTATAAGGCATGGCTCATAATACGTTATTTACATGTGAGCTTCCCGCTGACACTTGTTTTCCATGCAGGATTGAGTCTTTTTCTTTTCTCTATGCACTTTTTAGAGTCTAAGAGAGTCCTGTAGCAAAAATAAGATACGGGCACGGGTTTCGAGATGTTTAGCATGGGAACCACGTGGAGGGGACCACGAGCAGATGCTCGTGCCCCGTATCTTGATTCTGCATTTTATATTGATGTATAGAATTAGGACCGGGCATGTATATGCGGAGTCCGACCGCCTTTTTCCTTTCTGGGATATGTTGCCGACCCAGCGGCACCGACCTGTTAATTATTTTGATTTGACTTGCTTTTTTTTTTGCTTTTTGCATCAGATTGCATGTTTTCACTTGCATTGGTTTTCCTTGTTTCTTTCTGTGATCTCGGATTTCATGATATAATCTAGGCTCATTAAGGACTCTAAAATTATAATTTTCTACACAATTCTAAATAAAATATTCAAGATAATTAAAATTTAGGATTAAAATATTCAGGATTTAAAAACTTTCACATTTACTTTCCTGCTTATATTAATAGGGCATCCACAATACTTAAGGACCCCTCTAGATAACTGCATCATATTTGCATGTCCCAAGGAGGAGTCCCCGTGCTTCTTCAACCTGACTGGCCCAACATACCCCTTTATAGGTGGTTGTCTAGTGCGCCTAGGATGTTAGAAGGCTCCCCGACCTAAACGGGTTGTAAGTCCTTTTGTTTGGAGCGTTTATAGCTTTGTAGCTGAACCACCATTTTCTTTTCCTTCCTGAGGCATCCTTGCCACTTTAGCAGGTATAAGTCTCACCTCTTGAAGCTCCAGCTTTTAGTCATAGGATAGAGTTTTGTTCCTTTGACCTTTGGGCTACCAAGGTTCCCGTGGACGACGCAAATCACGGATTGCTGACCGGGGATCTCAGGACGTGTTGGGTCGACTACCTTCAAGACCAGGTAGACTTAGGGTCCTAGTAGCTGTGGATGACGGGTCCGTGGTACCCCGACCCAGTTACATCTACCGTTTAGGATCACTCTACCATCTTTTTTGTTGAGCCCCCTTTGAGCCCTGTCGCTCCTTGACTTCATTAATATAATTTTGACAGCCCGATGCCGATGAGCTGCCGCCCATTTGGGATGCGACAATTTGTCCTCTGCCCTTATGTCCCGGGCGTGCTTTGGCGTGTTGGGATATCCCCGTCAAGATGATTTAGGTTATTTCGTGGGCCCCATGTGCCGATGAGCCGCTACCCATTCGATATGTGAGAGACTCACTCTCTGCCCGATGGATTAGCACGAGCTTTGAAGCATTGGGATTATTCCCACACGGAATAACCTTCCTTTGAGTACCTATTGCCCCAGGTTCACGATAATCCAAGCGAAACTCCTTTTATCGAGAGTTTTCTTGGGTCCCCCCAAGATGTAATTAACCAAGTGGGATACGTCCCCTTGGGAGTGCTCTTGACCCCAGAACAGGCACCTACACCCGAATCTCTGGTTATGGGTAGTCTACGTAGGTATTCTTTCGCGGATATCGGTTTAAGGTGCTTTCACCCGATCTTATTTGGGCGGACACTCTTAACCTATCCTTGCGAGGTTTACCGCACGTATGCTCTCCACGTTTTGTGTTTTCTCTTGTCAGTCGCTTTGTCGTATGTCCCTTCTTATTCATTTCCTCTCCTCTTTGAATCACATATATGATTCGGGAGGGAGATTTATTCGAATAGGGGAATTATACGACGATCGACAAGCTGGCGACTCCTTCTAAAATAAAAGAGAGAAAAACAAATGAAAACAATAATCCAATTCTGAATCAATCTAAACCTAACCAAGCTCAGGTCTAGCCCAACCTAGCCCAAATTATAAAACCTAACCTAGGTCCGACCAAACCTAGACCTGACCTAACCTAAACCAACCTAGCTCAGGTCTAGCCTAACTTAACCTAAACCCTAATACCTAGCCCAGGTCTAACCCATCCCATACCTGACCAAAATTAGACCCAACCCAGTCATGCCTAGCCCAACCAAACCTAAACCCTAAACCCTAAAACCTAACCCAACTCTGACCCAACCCAGTTCTGACCTAACATTGACCCACCCAACTCACATCTAGTCAAACGTAACCCAAATGACCTAAAACACTTTGAAAGCACCTAGATAACTCAAAAACATCTCAAAACCACCCAAATGACCCGAAACACTCTGAAACCACCCAAATGACTCAAAAAACCTGAAACCACCAAATGACCCGAAACAACCTGAAACCACCCAAACGACCAAAATACCATGAAAACACTCAAATAATCCGAAACAACTTGTAACCACCCAAATGACCCAAAATACCTTGAAAGCACTCAAATAACCCTAAATAACCTCAAACCACCCAAATGACCCAAAACACCCCTAAACTACCCAAATAACCCGAAACAATCTGAAACTGCACAAATGACGTTAAACACACTAAAACTATTTGAATAACCTGAATTATCCAAAAATCATCCAAATGACTTGAAATGAACCGAATTACCCAAAAAAAATGGTTTACCCATGTTCAACACTAAAATTGAGTTTAATCAAAGGATTTAATATGTTTTTCTTTATAATTTTCATTTGTGTGCTTAAAAAAACAAATTATATAAAATAAAAAGGGAGGAGGAATACCTCTTGTAATGTTGTTTTTCTCTACAAACATAAAACTGTTAGTGAAAACTTTGGAATATCTTAATTTCTCAATAATGACTATCAAATTCAGGGAATGAAACCAAAACATGTATTAAATAATAAACCTCAAATAAAAATCTAAAATACATCAAGATAAAGAGCGAGAATCAACCTTAGGAAGATTTGACATGAACTATAGGATAGCTAACTTAGACACCAAAATTAGGGCCATACACTTTCTTGAGGTTAGTTGAGTATAGAAGCCTAGCTTAGTGTAGGTATCTAGCTATCTCTAAGGACTAAGACCTATAAAACAAATAAAACTACCCCGTGAATATAGAGGGAATAAATTATAGAGATGTAGCCATTGTTACATACGAAGGTATTTTAGACTACTTCGAGACTATAAATCTGCTGACTTCAAATATTTGACAAGAATTCTTGGTTATGGGGTTGATCATACTGAATGGGTACTAATGTGCCCAAGATGACAGAAAGCAATGGGCATCTTTATCGAGTACATCATTCTCATGGTCTAGGATAGTCCTCCAATTATTATTCCTTATAGAGTAAAGGGTTTTGTATTTTCATCTATAGTTTATTTTTACAGAGCTCTATTCCTATTTTAAGATTCCTAGTGATTTATGTCATTCAAATCAAGTGTTTCTAATTAATATCTTGACATAGCGTGATCAATTTAAGTTTCTAAACCACTTCCATTTAAGTATAGTTCTCTATCTAGAACCTTATTTTGTAAGTCCCATCCATTAAAAATCCTCTTTCTAAAGCTTAAACTTCAATAATTTAGTTTATCATGTTAATAAAGAGTTTTCTTTAGGGTTTATGATATTAGGGATGTGATTAATTATGAGGGCATGCCCTTGTAGAAAATGAGGTTCCCAGTATTAAATCTTATCTTACATCTATGAGATAAAAATCATGGTTTTGCAGGCCCATAAGGATTTCCTCATTCGGATGATTAAGTCCATTCTAAGATAATATTCCTAACCTTTGGAGTAATATATTATTCTTTGAACGTTGTATCTAATCATTTAAATAGAAGTCTTTTAAGGTCATTGATGTCCACCTAGAAAAAAATCCTCCAAGATTCTATTATGGTGACTTCACCAGGGTCTCACTATTCTCTTCATTTTTATGATAAACCAAATTGATCATCTTTTCTTTAAAAGAACTTACTAAATCTCTAGGTCTAGATCTATTTCTGGGGCAAATTCTATTCCATCTTACTTTGAGAAGCTTTGTCAACCTCACTTCCATTCTTTAAAAGGATTCTATAATTGAATCTTGCTTGATATCTTTATTGTACCCATTATAGGCAAGATCTTCTCAAACTTATTTTTTGTTTCATAAATGGAAGCAACCTGGCCATTAATCTAAAGAATTTGAATGGTGGATCCTTGATTAAGTTGGATCGGTCTCAGAAAAACTTGGATGATCTGTAATTGATTAAGAACCTTGGCGATACTCAACATAAGATCATAAGAAGAATTTCCACCATTAGATAAGAGAATTGTTAAGGTTGCTTCCAACATCTTGACTCAATACATCAACTACTCAAGAAAATGATAATCTTTAAGATTGATCTGCCTAATGAAGTTCTTCAAAAATTAAGTAAAACCCAAAAACAAAATCAAAATAGTAGACTCCATAAAAAGGTCACATGAATAACTAGAGAAGTTGATGAGGCGGAACATGAAACTTCTTCTTTAAAAGGAAGTAGGTTTCATTTTCTTTCTATGGTACAAGGGGTAGAAAAATCTCATAATATAGAAAAACTCTTTCTATCATTGTCTAAAAATCTGCCCTTTACAACAAAGAGAAGAAAATCCAACACCCCTTGCTTCTACAAGATGATTGAAAAGATTTCTGAATGAGAAAATTCTTTCCTCATTAAATTCCTTTGTACCATTAGAGGAATTCCATCTCAAAAAGAGAAGAAAAAGGTCTTGAACCATGATAAAATACATCCACTTCAACCCAACCATTATTAATAGCTTCTACGACATTCTTAACATCCTAAATATAGAGCATGCAAATTTTTTGTTTTTTAATAATCAAGTTATCATTTACTTCCTTACTAACGCCACTCATTAGTGGAAAACTAGATATAGGGATGAGGATTAGAATATCGTAAATTTTCTACTCGCTTATCTAAACCCTACATCTTAAGCTTAGCACTACTCTATTGTAGCATGATTCCTCTTCACAACTAGCCTCACAAACCTTACATAGAACTTGGCAGTCCTAAATTTTTATATTTAGCAGGGGAAGAAGATAAATTTAGGGCTAGTAATTTACAATTACATAATCTACATAGCTAGTAGCCAAACCACTATAGGATTATCAGACCCCACACTCATTACCTCCCTATGTGTGAGGTAAATTTTAGAAGGGATAATAAAGAGTTTTTACACCCATAGAAACACAACACTAGGGTTTATGTATTCTGATATGGCTCGGCTTTAGTGTTTTCTCATGAGCAAGGAGAGACCTCATCACAATGTCACACAGCACCACACCCCATCCTTCTATTATTAAGTTGATTAAGAGACTGGAGGCACTAGCAACAACTAGGGAATCATGGAGTATGGGATTCATGACCTACATAGACATCACATTTTTATTTCACCCAAAACTAGTTTAAGTATGACTACATGTACCAGTAATTATTAGCATTACAAGGGCTACACTGTACCGTGACATTCCCACCCAAACCTGCAATCAACTTTTTTCGCACATGCAGACCATTGTATCGATCCTGGGCTTTAAGACTAACAATATTATGTCATCAAATACTTCTTTCCCCTTTCTTCTCTTATTCTTAGAAGCCATATAAAATTTAATAAAAATCCATATAAGGTCCAAATATAAGATCTAAAGGCTTCTACAATCAATTATATTACAAAATAAATATTTTCCATGGACTTCATCTCCTTATCCAAGTTTTTCCAAAAATTTTGAAATTTCCAAATGTGCATAAAATCCATGGCTACAGATGAAAATCACATGGTGAAAGTGTAACTCTTACCCGGAGAAGAAGAAATTTGAAGTTTTAATGCCTTAAATCGACAAGAATCACAAAGTAGTAGAAGCCTTAGGGAAGTGCCGGTGTGCGTTAAAAGGAGGCAGAAGGAGTTTGAAGGAAAAAAACGGCATTGGACCAAGCCAATTTGTTATTTAATGGGTTAAATCGGTGGTTTAGCTGATTTGGCACTTAGGCACTAGATTTTGTGCTTAGGCGCCCTACTGTTGAGTAGTTGACACTTAGGGGCCAGTGCTCAATTTTTTAATTTTTGATTTTTTTAACATATTGCATATGAGCACCTCACACCAAAGGTTTCCAGACCCTAATTTTTTCAATCTAACAACATTTTTATTATTTTATTATCTTCCAAACTTCTCCCAACTTTCATTTTCACAAGTACTCGATTCCTAATATGAATCAATCCAACAATTCAAGCACAATAACACCACAAATCAAACTCAAATACTTAACATAAAAATACTAACATAAACATCAGTTTGATACAAACTAACAAACAACAATCCTACATAATTAAATAAGTGGCTATAGAAAAATAAATACACAAAATTAATAAAATACAAACACACTAACACCTATAGATCAGAGTTCGACAGTAAATCGAGCATACCTAAATATGATTTTTTCAACACATAGCACCCACTACTCGTAATCATTGACACTACTTTCCTCTGCATTCACATTCATCGGTTAGTGATGCACCAACAAGTTATATATTGGAAAGTGAGGAAATCCATCTACATACTTATCTCTAGTTCAATCGTTCCTTCTGATACATCCTTATTTTTTCTTCCAGGAAACTTACAAGATGATCAAATTGAAGCTTCATCTGTCAGTTTAGTTCGTCAAGTTGATCATATATGGTGCTAGTTTTCGTTTGAATACTTGTCATTTCCTTTCCAATCTTCTAGATCTTTATTGATAATACTTTCAATGCTAATAGAAAGAAATCCATTGTAGTAAGTCTAGGCATTTTTGTTGATGAAATTCTTTCTATCAAAAGCTCCATTGTTCTTGCTCTCCATAATTCTTGATGTCATAATCTCAAGGGGAGTTGATTCTTGCACTCTTTTTTTCCACCTCTCAAATACTCTTAGACGCTTACATAATAAAGCCTTTCGATCACTATGATGGTTTTATTGTGGTTTTAAAGAGAAGAAGTGGTTTCAAGATGTAATTGAGTAGTTCAAATTGCAATGGGACAGTTTTTTGAACTATGGTGCCTAGGCGCCAGATTTTAGCGCTTAAGCCCGGACTTATCGTAAATTAGCGCTTAGGCGTCAGGTTTCGGCGCCTAGGTGCCAGTGCTCAAATATGCATTGCTTTGCCTTAGGTCCAATTAATACATCCTAACCTCATCTTGTTAATAAATTAGTGTTTAGAACCCCCCCCCCTCTTCATGTTGATTTCAATATAACAAAAATAAACAATAAAAATCAATCCATATAAATAACTGTGGGTTGCCTTCCAAGAAACACTTGTTTAATGACATTATCCCTACGTATCTAATGTTTACCCTAGTTGACCCAACATCAGGACATCATCATATATAGATCAGTTTTCACTTATGTAAGGTTTCAGTCTATGTTCATTTACTTTAAATATTTTTAAAGTTTTTGGATCTTTATTATCCACAGGACCATATGGATAGACTTTTATTATAATAAATGACCTCGACCACCTGGACTTAATTTTTTCAGAAAATAGTTTCAATCTAGTATTATATAGTAAAACCTCTTGTCTAAGTTTAAAAGTTTTTTTTAAAATCTTCTGATCATGCCAAATTTTCATCTTTTCCTTATAATTTTTTGCATTCTCATAAGATTCATTTCTAGTTTTCTCAAGTTAATTTAACGGCAATAATTGTTTCTCCCCAACATCCTTAAAATTATAATTAAATTCCTTTATAACCTAATAAGTCTTATGCTCCAGTTCAACTGACAAGTAATAAGCCTTTCCAAATATGAGCCTATATGGTGACATTCCTACATGAGCTTTATAAGCAGTCCTTTAGGCCTATAGTGCATTATCAAGTCTAGCAGGCCAATCTTTTCTATTATGACTTATAGTATTTTCTAATATTCTTTTAATTTTATGATTGGTCACTTCAGTAAGACCACAGGTCTGGGGATGATATGCTGTGGAAATTATATGTTTAATTCCATATTTCGCATTTAATGTTTCAATTCCTCTATTTTTAAAATGACACCCCCCATCTATAATGATTACTCTAGGAATTTTAAATCAGGTAAAAATGTTTTTATTTAAATGTTTTGCAACACTCTGAGCATCACAGTGAGGAAAAGCAACTACTTAAATCCATTTAGAAACATAATCCATAATAACTAAAATACACATGTTTCCGAAAGATGTTATAAATGGTCCCATAAACTCCAAACCTCATACATAAAAAAATTTCAACTTCTAATGTAAAATTTAAGGGGCAGTTCATTCCTTTTAAAAATATTTCCTACTCTAACATCTATCACATATTCTTACATAAATACTAACATCTCTAAATAAAGTAGGCCAATAAAATCCAGATTATAGAATATGAAATGTAGTTTAATCCATTACAAAATGTCCACCAAAATCAGATTCATTACTTTTTTCAATAATTTCTAGGGTTTCTTCAAATTGTACACATCTTCGAATCACTTGATCGTCACATTATTTATCATCCCAAAAGTAAAATTTTTCATCATGAATAAACTTCTTCTTTTGGTGGTTTGTTAACCCGTAGGGCAAAATACCACTAACTATATAGTTAACTATATCAGCATACCACGAAACACACCACTCAAAAATAGTGTATAATTGTTAACGAGGAAAATTTTCATTTATTTCATCATCAAATTATCATAATTTTACTGTTCAAGCCTTAATAAATGATTAGCAATTTGATTATCAGATCCCTTCTTATCCACTACTTCAAAGTCAAATTTATGCATTAGAAGGACCCATCTAATTAATCTTGGTTTTGCATCCTTCTTTAGAATTATATATCTTATAGTAGAATGATCAGTATGCACAATACATTTTTCTCCAATTAGATAAGATCTAAATGTATCGAATGCATATACTATTGCGAATATTTAAGTTGTAATATAATTAATTTGAGCTTTATTAAGAGTTTTACTTGCATAGTATATAATTTAAAAAATCTTATCATATTTTTTACCTAACATAGCTCCAATAGCATAGTCACTCGCATCACACAATAATTCAAATGGTTTTTCAAATCAAGTGAAACAATAATAGGTGTAGTGATTAATTTTTCCTTTAATAAATATAGGGCATTTAAGCCTTCCTAGTTAAAATCAAATATCGCTTCTTTTCCAAAACATGTCATAAAGGTTTGGCAATTTTTGAAAAGTCTTTAATATATCACCTCTAAAACCCAACAAGTCTTAGAAAACTTCCAACTCCTCTCACTACAGTAGGAGGAGGCAATTTAGCAATAACTTGTATTTTTGTTGGATTTACTTCCATCTCGTTTTCAGAAATTTCATGTCCCGGCATTATTCCTCCTGCGACCATAAATTGATTTTTTTCTTAATTTAGAACTAAATTTGTTTCTTCACAACATTTTAGAATTCTCATTCAATGATCTAAGAATGAATTAAAAGAGGTTCCAAAAATTTAAAATTCATCCATAAAAACTTCAATTCCTTGGAAAAGTTGTAGGTGCATTGCAAAAACCAAAAGACATTCTTCTAAAAGCAAAAGTTCCATAGGGACTCTTGAATGTTTTCTTTTCTTAATGCTTAGGGGTAATATATATTTGGTGGTATCCTGAATATCCATAAAAAAATAAAAATATTGTGCTCAGCTAACCTATCCAATATTTGGTTTTGAAAAGGTAGAGGAAAGTAATCCTTTATTGTAGCAAGATTCAAGATTCATCACTCAGTGACTTGAATTATTGAAATTTGTTCATTTCGTTCATTTCCAAATACAGTCACTCCCCCTTTCTTAGGAACATAGTGAATTAGCCTAACATAAGCAACGTTAGAAATTGGATATATGATTGCAGCATCCAAGCACTTTAATATTTCTTTTTATGCAACATCTTTCATGATAGGGTTTAATCTCCTTTAAGGATCTACCCTAAGCTTGTGATTATCTTTCAATAAAATTCTATGCATACAGATTAAAGACCAGATACCTTTAATATCCACTAACATCTATCCAAAAGCTTTATTATAATTTCTCAAAATTTCCATTAATTTTTCGTCTTTATCTTTAGTTAAGTCTGATGATAATATAATAGGTAATGTTGATAAGTTATCTAAAAAAGCATACTTTAAATGTTTAGGGAGCACCTTCATCTCAAATTTAGGAGGTTCTTCAATTGATGGAACAAGAGGTTTAATATTTTTAGTAGTGTCTAAAATCCCAAAACTTTCATGAACATAATTTGAATCCTCAGTGATTATCTCAATAGATTTATGTTGAAAATCAAGATCATTTCATGCCCCAGTTCTTGTTGTCCTATTTTAACTTCACAACTTTCTCAGAAATTGTTATTACTTAAATCATCAATAAGCTCCATTCTATAACATTCATCTTCTCTTCCTTTTCTTTGATACTTCATAAATTTTAACACATTAAAAATAACCTCCTAGTCATTAACTCTTATGGTTTGCTCTCATTTTTGCACATCTATCATAGCTCATTTAGTAGCAAGGCAGGGTCTCCCTAAAATGATATATATTTCCTTACTTTCCTCCATATCTAAAATAATAAAATCCACAGGGAAGATAAATATATCTACCTTCTCTAGTACATCTTCTATAACCTCCTTAGTATAGGTGATTGATCGATCAACTAACTGAGGGGTTATAGTAGAGGGAGAAATCTCACCTGAGCGTAACCTTCTGAATATATATAAGGGCATGAGGTTAATGATAGCTCCTAAATCATATAAAGCTTTTCCACAAAATATTTCTTCTATGCACATGGAATAGTAAATCTACCAGGATTTTTATTTTTTTAAGGAAGCTTTTCTGAATTATTGCACTGCATTCTTCACTAAGTGCAACAATCTCATAATCCCCAAATTTCCTTTTCCTATTTAATATATCTTTTATAAATTTAACATAACTTGGAATCTATTCTAAAAGCCTCAGCAAAATAAATGTTGATTTTTAGCTTCTTAAATATCTTGAAAAATTTTAAAAATTGTTGATCCAACTTCTGTTGTCTAAGTCTCTGAGGAACTGGGGGTGGTGGTATTTATAAATTGATCTTAGTTAGAGGGATAGATTTTTCTATATTCTCAGGAGTATTTTCTTAATGTTTTTAAATTTTCTTAAGTTCCCTCTCAAATTCAATCTCTTTCTACAGTTTAGTATCCAATTATCTTCCACTTCTCGACATTACTACTTTCACTTCCTCTTGGTTTTTATCTTCAGGATTATTTTTAGTGTTACAAGGAAGTGTTCCCTAAGGCATATTGCTAAGTGTGTTAGCAATTTGTCCCAGTTGCTTCTCAATATTTCTAATTACATCACTCTGACTTTGTAATTGATTGCCCATCTATAACACCACTTTTTTGTAGACAACTTCTTCTCCTTTATTTGTTTGTTATTGGTAAAGCTAAGAGGATAAAAGGGTTAATAATAGTACATCCCCGATTGTTTCAGTTTCCCAATGGGTTCGCTTGATTGTTCCTCATTTTTTATTTCCACCACCATAATTATTATTCTAATTAAATTTAGGGTGGTTTTTCTACCCAGGGTTATAGTAGTTAGATTATGGTTCATTGGGTCTATTATTAATTGCATTTTTAGTCTCATAAAAAGGTGATTAAAAATCCATCATTTGTCCCTAAGAGTTTTCCTCGCTCACATGAGGTGTTTGAGGTAAGTTAACTCTGAATTTATCTAACTTTCTAGATATCACAGCAACTTAGACGCCAAAATTAAAATTGCTTCAGTATCATGAAAACTGGATACTTTTTTTAGGATTTACCCTTTCAAAAGGCCATTGAAAGGTTTTAGTAGCCATCTCTTCTATTAATTCATACGCTTCATCAAATAGTTTTGACATTAATGATCCTCGAGCAGCAGCATCAATGATAGATCTAAGGGGTCCTACTAACCATTTGTAAAATATTAAAATAATCAATCAGTTTGTCAAAGTGTGATGTGGACACTTCCTAAGGAGTTTTTTTGCATTTCTTACAAGCTTTGTATATTGAATCACCTTCATATTCAGTAAATGAAGTAATATCATTTCTAATCTTAACAGTTTTTTAAGGTGAAAAATACTTAACTAAGAATTCTGCACTAAATCTCCCCATGTTTTGAAAGATACAGTTGTTAATGAGTTTAACCACATCATAGCTTTATCTCTTAAGGAAAAGGGAAAAAATGTAAGCCTAACAACGTCTTTTGTTACATCATCATACTTAAATGTAGCACATAATTTTAGAAAACTAGTCAGGGGTAAGCTAGGATCCTCAAATAGAGTCCCCCCAAACAGATTACTTTGTACCATTTGGATTATAGCGGGTTTTAGTTCAAATGAGTTAGCAGCTACAGTAGGGGTTTGTATGCTCAAGTGAAATTCATCTATTGTAAGGTTTGCATAGTCCCTTAAACATCTTTTTACATAATAATGTTCATTTCAACATTTCGATTATCAATGTTATTATGTGATGTGTTCATCATTTCTTGTAAATTGGGAAGGTCTTTTTGCTTTCAAATTTTTCTTATAGTTCGTTCTAACTTAAAATTGTAAGGTACTAAATATTCAAATTCTGAACTACACATACAAAAGTAAGAGTTCAGAAATAAAATTAAACAAAACACTCAAAAATATAACAATAATATTATTATTATTATTATTATTATTATTATTATTAGTTTTTTAAAATATTTTTAAAACACAAGCAAGCACTTATATATATAAACAACACTACAATTTTTCTAAAATAAGTCTATAGTTCAAATAAAATTTCTAACTCAAAAGTTCCTCACTTCTTTCCTTCCTCGACAATGGCGCCAAAAACATGATATCACAATTTCATGTACATTCTTTGTGTATATCATCTTTAATTTTAGACCTTGACAAAATTGGAAAAAACTTGAACCCGCTTTCCATGCTGATAATACAACTTTAAGTTTTTGTAGTGGCTACTCCTAGTGACATAGGTATTAAAATTTTGAATTATTGAATTCAAAGTTTCACTTGGATTGAAAGGCAAGTGCATGTATAGCTCAAGAAATATAGAAATTGTTTTTTAAAACCCCAGTATTAATCCCACAGGGAAAGTGAAAAATCTTCTTATGACTTAGTAAAACTTTACATAAACTTCAAAAATTTATCTAGGGAAAGGTCACAAGTTTATATAAAAAAGTAATTAAATAATTCCTACTAATTCAATTTCAAAACTTAATAAAAATGCTAAGTGTTTTTAAACAAACTTTATGTAGAAGAGTTCAAATTATATGAAAATCTTTCCCCTTGCAATGAGATCATAATCAATGAAGGAATCAAATGCTTAAAGTTTAAATGTGGTATGGTGACAAATATGAGCATACCTATTCTTTACACTCTTTTGAGTGCATAAAGAACATTAGCTAAACTAGAGTTATGTCCTCAAATCCTTAGTGTAGGATAGGTTCTAGCTAACCATTAATAGATTACATAATGTGCACTTTATTTAGGACTAACCTAGCCATAATTTCTAAAATCTAGATCAAATTGGTTAAGTTTCTAGCTTGTCACCATATTATCATCAATTTACTCCCATCAAAATTTATCTTCCTATCTATTTGCACTAACTTATGGGCTACCTTATCACCCACTCAATTAATGTGATTCTCACTAAATTGAGGAACACATAGCCTTCTTATGTCATTTTGGATTCACAACAAGTTTTATTATAACAATTGACCAGATTGATTAGGTAAATTAAGTACGAAGTAATGAATCATCACAAGTATGGACTAAAAGAAATTTTAAACAATTCTAATCTTACACGTGATTATTTCTTATTTTAAGGAGAAAGATAAAGAAAACTACTCAGACTTCATGAGATTAACAAAAAAAATATGATTTGTATTAAAATTTAAGTTTACAAAATAAAATAGAACTAAAAAAACAAAGTATTTATCTCAGACTCCTCCCCAAGCAAATATTGACGTTCCTTTGAAGTATTCTCCTAACTTTTCTTACACACTCACACCAATAGACTCAGCTCAAGAGACACACTTGGACACACACACTCCTCACACGACTACAACCCCTCACCACAACCACTCTTCACAACCCCAAACCAACAAACTTTTCCTTTGCAACTCCAAATCTCCAAGAGCCACTTTCGATGCCCTTTCAAAAATTATGTAAATCCTTTATGTATTAGCAAAAACTGATTTTGGAGCCTAGCGATAGACCAAAATAATATGTTGTTCTAAGTATACATTTTATATTAAATTTTTGTGATATTGCACATTGAAGAAGGATATTTTCAAGTTTTTGTTGTAGGCATATTAATTTTAGGCATTTGGAGCAAAAGTAACAAAAAAGATGAAATTTGGAGCCAAAACAGTAAATTTTGGGAACTCTGGCACCTAATGAGCCAGATTGGTGCCAGAAGTACCATTTTACAGAGAGCTGGTGACTGATGCGCCCAATTGGGCCCAGAAGCGCCATTTCATAGAAAGCTGGTGCCAAATGTGCCAGGGTTGGTGTCAGAAGTGCAAAAACCCATAACAACGTGGTATTAATTAAGTTACTACCTGATGTGCCAGAATCAGCACCAGATGTGTTAGAGACAACTTTTTGCATATTAAAGTGGTTCAGGATGTATTTTACGAGAATTTTGAAAGAGACACTTTTTCTAAAGACCTCTTGGAGTGATTCAATGCATCTAGACACTTTGAAAGGTACTTTTATTAAGGGATATGTCTTTTAGATCAATGAACATGTCTTTTAAATTCAAAAAGGTTAACTTTTGGATATAATTTTGGAAGAAATTTTGAATTGTTTTTGGAGGGAGGCAGTCTTTAATAAAAGAGAGGTTTCGGAGAGTGTGTAAGTGTGGCATGTAAGCGGCGAACAACAGAGTTTGAGAAAGAGAGAAAGTCTTAGGCTTGGAGATTTTCTTCATCTTCAAGGATTATAAGAGGAGAGGGAAGGTGAGATTTCTTCTTCATTACAGTTCTAAGAGAGAATTGAGAGTGCTTATAAAGAGAGAAAATCTTGAAGAAAATTTCTAAGGATTTGCTTGGAATGGTGACCAATGGAAAATATGTTGAGATTTTCATACCTATTTTACATAGTTTTTGATGATATTGCACTTTTAAGAAAGGTATTTTTGGTGTTTTGTTGTAGGAAAGATGAATTAGGGTCATTGGAGCAAAAAGATGCAAAAAGGAGCGAATTTGGAGCGAAAAGGACCAAAATGTGAAGATTTGAATTGGGGCACCAACGGCGAGCCCAACGACACCAACTGTGAGAATTTTCCGAGACTCTTGATTAAATAATTTAAAATGCCCACCGACAACACTATCGAGGCCACCGACGGTGAGATCGGCGGTTATGTCCAAAGGTGTATTGGATGTGGATGAATTTTGGAGGGATGCTTAGGAAACTCTTAGGAAAACACTTCTACATCTTTAAAAGAAGATTTTGGCCGAAGATGGAGAAGTATTTCTAGGAGTTTGAAGGTTAGAAAAACATCCATAAGTTCCAGTAGTGTGTAGCGGGTCTAATTGTGAGGAATTCTTTAAGAGATTGTAAGAGTAGAGGGAAAGTCAGAGATTTCTTCCTCCTTACCGCTTTGAAGAATAATTCTGTGTGTTGTAAAGAAAGAAAGAGATTCAGAGAAACTTTGAGGAGTTTTATTAGGGAGGAATTAAAGATAAGTGTTATTTACTTGTTGTAGTTTGTATGATTTTGATTTTATATATGAATTCCAAGTTTTGTTGCGTCTTCCCCATGAGCTTTGAGTTGTTTTTTCTGTCTTTCTCCTTGTCTTAAGATTTGTGAAATGATGATTTAAATTGGTTAAGACATAAAAATTTTAAAGAAGTTGTGATGATCTTTTCACTTCGATCTTAATTTACTTTCAATGTGGCTAATTGATTTGTTAAAATATGTTGAGTTTTACAACTAAAGTGAAGATTACATCAAAGATTCAGGGAGGTCAAAACCCTTGGAAATTAAGTCCAAATAAATAGGGAAATAAAATTATCTGGTGTAGAATTTGAGATTTTAGAGTGACAGACTAAAATCCCCAATTTGGTCCTATCATTTAAGTGCTGAAGTTTAGATGTTAGACTTCAGGCGAGGGGAATGTGGGAGCTCCAAAGTGAGAGTTGGCATCCTCCTAACCTAGCTGCAGATTCAGTAAATAACATAGGAATAGTCAATATTCTTTATGTCTAGACCAAAGGGTAAAAAATAAGTATGCTCCTACTTGGCACAATACAATTTGAACTGATTCACTTTATCCATTCACTATAATTTCTTGACAAGGACAAGGATGCGTTCTTATATATTGAATATCACATTAAAAAGTTTATTATTATAATAATTATTTAAGAGTTATTAAAATTACATATTTATTTCAATTGTCTATTAGTGACAGATAAGCAATTAGAATCATATTGTTGTGATTAAGTATTTCTTTTCTAAAATCTTAGTTCGTAGTTCTAATATTACTTCCTATGTGATCGATATCTAGGACTCCATTAGAGCCCTATATTACTTGAGCGATATGTATAATTGCGTTGATAAGTGTGACTTTACCATTATTGAATATTATATATATACATCTTTATTGAATCTATAACTGTTGTTAAGTTTTTGGTGTCGTTGCTGAGGAATTAAATCTTCTAGTAGCAATATTAAATACTAGTATTTTTAAGCATATATAAAGTCGCTGTCAGATGGATTATGAGATAAATTGTGTCTTTTATTTCTTTTAATACATAAACTTGTTCTTATATAAGAAATTCATGTTTTGTCATTTTTTTCTCATGAAATATGAGCAGTCTTCTTTATCCTTCTCCCTACTTTAAGATATGGTTTGTGAGAATTGATTTTGTTTTATAAGGTTTTAAATGTTAATAATTTCTGATGATTGGAACTCCGATCTTCATTTACTTTTTGGTATGGCCAATTGAATTATTAAAATGTGTTGAGAAACATATTTTCTAAAAGGGCTATGATTTCTACAACATGTTGAGAATCACATTCAATTTCATGGGAGAGGAAGTCATCCCTAGAGTTGAGTGCAAATAAATAGGGAAAAATACCTTGTTGGATGTAGAATTGGAAATTTTCAAGGTGAAAGATTAAAATCCTCAATTTAGTCCAGTTGATTTGAAATTGATGCGAGATTGTTATCCTTTAGGTGAAGGAGTAATTGGAGCTTTGAAGTGGCAGTCGGTATCCTCCCAGCCTAACCACATAATTAAGGACCAAACTCAGGATTAGTCTATGTTTTTTATGCACTCGAAAGAGGGTAAAGAATATGATAGCTCCTATTTGGCA
>NEWO01000452.1:275057-297592 GCA_003013225.1 Phalaenopsis aphrodite | reverse complement strand
TTGAACTCTTCATAACAAAAACTTTGTTTAGTTTTCGTGAACTTTACTTTTGAAAGTTTAACAATTAGTTTAATTAACTTTTCTTTTTTACTTCATTTATTTAGCATTCATGTTATTAAATTATATTCTAATTCAGCATTTAACTTTCTTATTTTAAAATTATAGTTTACATTATAATCTTAAGAATTTACTTATAAGGATTTCCATCTTCCCTTTAGGATCAATATCTAGGACTCTATTAGAGCCCTTTATTATTTAAGTGATACATATACTTGCTTATTTTTAGGGGATTTGGTAGTTTGAAGATTTTTAAACTATAAAACTATTTTCACTAAAGTTATTTTTGATGGGATTAATTTGCATATTTACTATTATATATGTCGTGTATATTTTATAATATTGAAAAATATTTACAAAATTAACACACTAAATCCACCCGCATCATGTTTTTGGCATCGTTGTCGGGGAAGTAACGAAAAATAGTAGTAAGTTATTTTATAATTTAAATTATTTTTATTTTAAACTAAAAACTAAAAAGAAAGAGTGTTTGTAGTTTAGTTTGAATATTTTCATATTTTAATGTGTTTGTTTATTTTAATTACTTATTGTGTTTGTTTATGCATAGTGTAAGATCTAAATATTTAGTGCCTTATGATTCTGAGTTAGAAAGAGCTATTAGAAAAATTCAAAAATAATAAAAAGAGATTAATCATTTTAGTAAAATAGCTTGCAATTTGAGTAATGTCGAAAATGAAAATGAACATCATCAGAGACATTTAAGAGATTATAATAATCCTACAACAGGTGAAATTAATTAGAGTATACAAAATCCAGTTATAGCTGTCAATTCATTTGAGCTTAAACCTTTTGTTATCGAAATGGTACACAACAATTAGTTTGGAGGAACACCAACTAAAGATCCTAATTTACACCTTGCTAGTTTTTTAGAGTTGTGTGCTACTTTTAAATATGATAGAGTGTCTAATGATGTTGTCAGACTAAGAATTTTTCCTTTTTCACTAAGGGATAAAGCTAAGATGTGGTTAAAATCATAATTACCTAGATCTATCAGAACTTGGGGGGACTTATCACAAAAATTTTTATCTAAATATTTCACACATTCAAAAACTGGTCAGCTCGGAAATGATTTTACATCTTTTTGTCAGTTTGAAGGGAAGTCAATTTATGAAGCGTGGGAAATATTTAAAGATCTCCTTAGGAAGTGTCCAAACCTTGCGTTGCCAGATTGGTTAATAATTCAAACTTTTTATAATGGATTGGTTGAATCTCTCAGATAGATAATGGACGTTGTTGTTGGTGGATCATTGATGTCAAAACCATTCGATTAAACACATTCTTTATTTGAAGAGTGGCTACTAATTAATTTCAATTTCTCTCTAAAGGGTAAATCAAAAAAGAGCTATTATTCATGATTCTAATGTAATATCAATGTTATATGCCCAAATAGCTACTATATCAAAGAAGATAGATCAATATGGAGTGAATTATTCTTAGACATTACCTGTGCTTGAGGAAAACTCATTGGGACAAATGATAAAATCTCAATCTTCTTATTAGACCTTAAATGCAATAAATAATCATTCTAATAATCCTTATGCCAATTATTAGAATTCCGGTCGGAAGAATCATCCAAATTTTAGTTGGAGTAACAATAACTCTAACGCTACAAATCTGCAATGGGGAAACAACGTTGTAAACCCATTGTGAAACTCTAACAATTAAGAAAATCCAAGTTATAAACCTTATTACCCTCCAGGTTTTAATAATTTGCAGAGTAAAGAAAAAAAATTGTCAATGGAGGAATTGATATTGCAAATGGGAAGCCAATTACAAAGTTAAGGAGCAGCAATTAGAAACATTGAAAATCAATAGGGATGTATTGCTACTGTACTTAGAAATAGACATCTAGAAAGATTGCCTAGTAATGTTGAAGTAAATCCTAAAGATCAATACAAAGAAAAAATTAAAGCTATTCAACCGAGAAGTGGAAAAGAATTGGAAACCAGAGTTCAAAAAGAAGTGGAAGTTGAAGTTAAAAAGATGAGGTAGAAAATGAAAAATTTGGTGAAGATTTTCATTTTAAGTCAGAATGTCCTAGTAAACCAATGAAAATCACTGTATAAAGTCCACCACCTCCATTTACTCAAAGATTGAAGCAGGAAAATAGAGATAACCAATTTTCAAAATTTTAGAAATATTGAGGAAATTAAATAAAAATTCTATTTTTTGAAGCTTTGGAATAAATTTCAAGCTATGTGAAGTTCATGAAGGATATACTTAATAAGAAAAAGAAGTTTGTAGATAACAAGACTGTTGCACTCAGTGAAGAGTGTGGCACTATAATTCAGAAGAAGCTTCTTGAAAAACTTAAGGATTTAAAAGTTTTACTATTCCTTGTGCTACTGGCGAAAGAATTTTTTAGAAAAGCTTTATGTGATTTAGGAGCCAGTATTAATCTTATGCCTTTATCAATTTCCATAAGGTTGGGTTTAGGAGATATTTCACCTATAATTGTAACTCTTCAGTTAGCAAATCATTCAATTACCTATCCTAAAGGAGTTATAAAAGATGTTTTGGAAAAAGTTGATAAATTTATCTTTCATTTGGGCTTTATTGTACTAGAGATGGAGGAAGATAAATAAATTCCTATCATTTTAGGAAGATCATTTCTTACTACTGGAAGAGCTTTGATAGATGTGTAAAAAGGAGAACTAACTATGAGAGTTAATGATCAAGAGGTTACATTTAATATTGTAAAATCAAGTAGATACTCTGCAAAAGAGCAAGATATTGAATGTTTCAGAATGGATATTAACAAATACTAAATCCATAAATATTTCAAGAAGACATTTGAAAAGGAATATTTGGAATATCAAGATGAGAATAAAATTCAGGATGAATCTAAGGAAGTGAGTAATGAAGATTTGGATTATGTTCAGGAAAATTTGAAATGTTAGACCGTACAAAAAGTAATAAGAATTTGATTTCATCAATTGAGAAACCACCTGAACTACAACTGAAAACACTTCCTACACATTTGAAGTATGCATTCTTAGGAGATTTATCTACAATCCCTATTATAGTCTCCTCAAAATTAATTGATACGCAAGAACAACGGTTGTTGGAAACTTTGAGTAGATATAAGAAAGCCTTTGAATAAACATTAGTTTATATTAAAAGAAAAATTCATTCAATTTGTATGCATAGAATTTTATTGAAAGATCAACATGAACTAAGAGCTGATCCTCAAAGGAGATTGAATCCTATGTGAAAGAAATTGTTAAGAAAGAGATTTTAAAATGGTTAGATACTAGAATTATATATCTCATTTCAGACAGTGCTTGGATGAGTCCAATTCACTGTGATCCAAAGAAAGGAGGTGTGACTCTAGTGACAAATGAGAATAATGAATTTAAGCCAACATGAAAATTCACTGGATGATGGATCTGCATATATTATAGAAAATTATATCTTGCCACCAGAAAGGATAATTTTTCTTTACCCTTTTTGGACCAGATGTTAGATAGGCTGACTGAGCAATGATATTTTTTTTTCTAGATGGATTTACCAGTTATCATCAAATACCTATTGCTCTGGAGGATCAAGTAAAAACAACATTTACTAGTCCTTATGGAACTTTTGTTTTTTGGCGAATGCGCTTTAGATTATGTAATGCACCAACAACATTTCAAAGATGTATGAAGTCAATTTTTAGTGATTTAGTTAAAAATGGGATTGAAGTTCATATGGACAATTTTTCTGCATTTAGAACTTCATTTGAAATATGTCTAAATCATTCAGAGAAACTTCTAGAATGGTGTGAAAAGACTAATCTCATATTAAACTAGAAAAAATGTCAATTTATGGTTGCAGGAGAAATTGTGCTTGGGCATAAAATTTCACAAAATGGCATGGAAGTAGACCCTGCAAAAACTCAGGTTATATCAAACCTACCTCCACCTACTAATGCAAGAGGAGTTAGGAGCTTTTTAGGACATGTTGGATTTTACAAGTGATATATTATAGATTTTTCAAAAATTACAAAGCCTTTATGCGAACTTCTGGAAAAAGATACAAAATTTGACTTTAACCACGATTGTCTTAAAGCCTTTGAAGCTTTGAGGAAAAAATTGGTCAATGCTCCTGAAATTTTTCACTTGATTGGGAGAAAACTTTTGAATTAATGTGTGATACAAGTGATTATGCAATTGGAGTTATTTTAGGGCAGAGATATGATAAGATTTTTGAAGCTGTATATTATGCTAGTAGGACTCTTAATGATGCTAAAATTAACTATAACAGTACTAAAAAAATTTTTTAGCCATTGTTTATGCTTTTGATAAGTTTAGGTCATACATGATTGGAGCTAAATGTGTTGTGCACACTGACCACTCGGCTATTAAATATTTAATAGAAAAGAAGAATGTGAAACATATACACTTAAAATATATAGTATTTTAGTGCACATTTTTATACCTATGTTTGAGATATTGCACTTTAATGAAAGATATTTGTGTGTTTTTCTTTCAGGTATACTCAAATGGATGAAAAGTGCTAAAAGAAGTGAGAAAGGTTTAAATTTAGAGCAAAAATGAACTAGGGCATCTAAGCGCTCTAAGCGCCAGAGGAGCAGCACCTAAGCCCCAGATACCCCGTGCTTAAGCGCCAGAAGTAGTTATGAGATGAATTATATAATTTGAATAATTTTGAAGAGGGGTTTGAAGTAACCCTTGGTAAAAATGTGGGAAATAGCCCGTGGACATGAAAATTCATTCAATTAGCTTTCGAGGAGGTAACTTCTAGAAGATTCATTGAATGGAGACACCTTTTCGAAGAGACACCAAGGCACCCCCTAGAATTTTTATAAGAAAAGACTTAGGTTTTTCAAGAGAGGAGGCCAGACATCCATCATCCATCTAAGTTACCGCCCATCGCGGCCACCACCACCGACCACTTTATTTTTGTTAGTGCTAGTTTGTATTGTAAGTGAAGGAAGAGAATTTAAAGGAACTTCAAGATATTTGGTGGAGAATATTTGAGATATGTGTTTATCTTTGTGACTACACTTGGTTTTAATTTAGATTTCTTGTTTGTGTGCATGATTTCTACTTTTAAACACATGAGTGGTTGTGTTTTCTCCATGAATTTTGAGTAATTTTCTTTACCTTTTTCCTTAAAATGATAAGTGATTAAGGGTTGAAAGGAAGTTGTGTGAAGTATTAGGCTTCATTACTAGAAGAAGTTGTGATGATTTGAAACCTTGCACTTCATTTACTTCTTGATTTGGCAAATTAAGATGTTAATACCTGTTGTGAGCACATGTAAGATCTGAGATGGTATTGTATTAGTTAATAAATTGTTAGAATGATATATTGATTTCATGGATGTGAATGTAGTTCATGTGGTTGAGTGTAAATAAATAGGGAAATAAACTTTTCAAGGGTGTAGATTTAGAGGACTTTAGAATGACAGGCTAAAGCCCTCAATTTGATTTATAGTTTTACGTTTTAATACGAGATGTTAGTCCCCAGGTGGAGGGAGACGAGGGAACTCTAGAGTGAGAGCTGGTATGTTCCATGTCTAAAAAGTCTTCAAGACTACTCAAACTATAGATTAACCAATGTTCTTTTTAACATCTCTAGTAAGGGTAAATTATATTATTGCTCATATTTGGAACAACACATTTAGAATACTTCCACAAAAGAATTTCTTTACTTATTTTTGATTCATGATAAGGAAAAAAATATTTTATTTATATCAACCTTTATCATGCAAAGATTTAGTTAAGTTAATTAGTTGCTTTTTTTATTTTCATAAACCAAAAAATTACAAAAAGAATCTAATATGCATTCCTATTTTAGTATCTTAAGTTTAAGTAAGAAAATTATGCTAATTAGATTTTTGTCATCTAAAATTTCTAAATTCGTAAAAAGCATATAGTCATTATTCATGTGGGTTTTATATTCGGTACTTTATTAGAAAGACTTATATTACTTGACAGCATTACGTATACTTGCATAGTATCACATATTTAAAATTTTAATTATATTCTTCTTTGTTTCATAGTTAAAAAATTACCTAGCTTTTGCTAGGGATCAAGTTTTTTGCTTTGCTGCAAATTAAGAATAACTATTAAAGAAATTAAGCATGTAATCATATACATCACATTTTACCTATGTATAGAAAGTCAGGATCAGAAACCAAGATTATTTAGATGGGTACTTCCGATGTAAGAGTTTGATTTTAGTAGTCGATAGGAAAGGTACTGATAATCAAATTTTTTATCATCTATCTAGGCTAAAACAGGAAGAAATACTTATTTTGGAAAAAGACATTAATGAAACCTTTCCTGATGAACATATTTATGTTGTAAAAGGATGGAAATACCTTGGTGTGTTGATATTGTAAATTATATTGTTAGTGTTATTTTACTATATGGACTGACAAAATAATAGGAAAAGAAATTCATTCATTATGCAAAATTTTATTTTTAGGATTACCCCTATTAGTATAAATAATGAAAAGATTTAGTAATGAGACGATGTGTGTCTTACAAAGAAATTCAGAAAATTATCCAAAAATGTCATGATTCTGAATTTGGAGGTCATTTTGGGAATGATAGATATGTTCATAAAATTTTGTAATCTGGATTTTATTGGCCTACTCTAATTTAGAGATGCTAATATATATAAATAAACATGTGATT
The DNA here is from genome assembly GCA_003013225.1 of Phalaenopsis aphrodite. Taxonomy (NCBI): domain Eukaryota; kingdom Viridiplantae; phylum Streptophyta; class Magnoliopsida; order Asparagales; family Orchidaceae; genus Phalaenopsis; species Phalaenopsis aphrodite. Next base: position 290,865 of record NEWO01000452.1, on the reverse strand, counting down.
GGTGTTAGAGAGTAGGTAATATTTCAAAAAGAAGAGAAGCCTCTACATTTTAATTTAAAAATTGAAATTTTTTATGCATGGGGATTCAATCTTAAGGGACCATTTATACCTTCATTTAGAAATGTGTATATATTGATTGTAGTGGATTATATTTCATAATGGATTGAATCAATTGCTGTACCTTGATGTGATGCTTAGAGTGTTTCAAAATTTTTAATTAAAAATATTTTTACAAGATAATGTCGAGAGCAATCATTACCGATGGAGGATCTCATTTTAGGAATGCAACAATTGCAAAATTGGTGGAAAAATATAATATACTGCATAAAATTATAAGTACTTATCTTCTTAAGACTAGTGGTTTAACAAAAGTATCTAACTATGAAATTAAAAGAATTTTGGAAAAAAATGTGTGAATCCTATTAAAATGGATTGGTCATCTAGGTTAGACACTGCTTTATGGGCATAAAGGACAACTTATAAGACATCTATAGGAATGTCCCTGTATAAAGTAATTTTTGGGAAGACTTGTCACTTATGAGTAGAATTGGAGCATAAAGTATATTGGGTCATTAAGAAATTCAATTTCAATTTGAAATATGTTGGTGAGAAAAGATTATTGCAATTGACTGAGCTTGAACAAATTATGAATGAATCTTACGATAATGCTCAGATTTATAAGGAAAGATTAAAAGACTGACATGAACGAAAGATAAAAAAAAAGAATTTGAGCCTAGACATGAAGTTTTATTATAGAATACAAGATTGAAATTATTTCCTGGAAAACTGAAGTCTAGGTGGAGTGGGTCATTGAATTATAAAAGTATCCATATGGAGCTATTAATATTGAAGATCCCAAGACTGGAAAGATATTTAAAGAGAATGAGCACAGATTAAAACCATATTTTCTTGGTCAAAGACCAGTTTTTAAAGAGACTGTAATGTTGAGTCACCCAGAATAAAGACTGGGAGGATCGTGATGACGACATTAAATCAAGAGCTTTGTGGGAGACAACACATATTTATCGTTGTTTATTTTATTTTTATGATCTTGTTCATATAATTTTATGTATATTAATATATTTGTGATTTTATAGATTATGTGTATTAAAAAAATTTGACATTAAGAAAATACTTAAAAACATCTTTATTTACCTAATTGTATGGAATAATTGATAATTTATTAGATCAAAATTGAAATGGAAAATTTTTTGGAACTAGCGCATGATGCACTAAATTGGCGCCAAAAGCACCACATTTCAGAGCTGGTGTCTGAAGCACCATGGCTACGAAGATGCTTAAGATGTTTCAAAAGGCAGTTTTTTTGGTGAGTTTTTCTCCTTATAACTCTCAAAAATTGATTCCAAAATCCATTTTAAGGGGGAAAATGAGGGAAGAGTCACTATATTTCAATTCATATGGCTTCTCACTCTAAAAATTCAGCTATATTTAGAATTTTCAATTGGAGAAAGTTTTTGAGTTTTAATGCACAGAAGTTACATGATCGTGTTCTTGTAAAGAACAAGCTTATCAAATAAAGGGGGTTTCTTAATCGAGGATTCAACACACTAAATACTTGAATAGAATAAATTATTGTGCAAAGAAGCTGGGAAGTGCTTTGATACACTACTGTCACCGTAGTTGTTTCTTTGGTGAAAGAGTTTTATGCACATCTTCATGGAATAAACCAAGGAATTTTCTATGTGCAAGGTAGGTTTATGCAATTCACTCCTTCAAGGATAAACGAGATGTTTATGAATGAAAGTGTGCGTATTTTCCACTATGCAAATTTTACCCCTATGAGAGATAGTATGAATGAACTATATCAATACCTTACAAATGAAGATGCAAATTGGGAGTCCATAGATGATAAAAATGTAAGTTTTTTATCATCATTGTTAAATCTTGCTTCTAAGGCATGAAATTTCCTTATTGTATCAAAATCACTCCCCACTACAAAAATCAGTAAGGTAATTAAGGACAGTGTTATTCTAAACTATTGCATTCAAACTAGAAAACTTATTGATGTTAGAGTAATAATTGTGAAATCGATTTTGTGTCTGATTATCAATGGATCTGCAATTGGACTGGGGCATCCATCCACTATTTTCGTACTATGCAGTCAATCACAAGTACCTTATCTGAGTTGGGAGAAAGTTCTTCTTCCTTGGAACCTGATGGATCCATAAGTCTATTGCAACTATATTGGAATGAGAGATGAGAATGATAAGAATGTACTGATGGATCAAGAATTCCAGAATTCATCACCTATTCAGTCTTAATTCAGTTCAAACGTACATTTAAAAAGAATTAAGAAGATAGAAAAAGAGGTACAAAACCTTATGCATGCAATTAGGAATATTTATAAAATGTTGGATCGTATAGATTGGAGACCGAAGGATTATTTTGAACATACTAGTATTGAAGATGGTTTGGTACGTATGTTCAAGAATCATTCTTAGATTGGGGAAGATTCAACTGATGAATTTCCTTATCGACCCTTCTACAACTTGTATGTACACTACCATTCTATGGGAGATATCCAGGAGGACGAGAGCGAAGAAGATGTTTGAACTTAATTAATGCAAGGAATGTTTTTTGTAGTACTGCTTGTTTGTGTTATTGTGTTATATAGGATTGCATTTGTTTTTATTGTTAAACTCTATTTATGTTTCTGTTTAGTATTTTATATATGAAGGTGAGTTTTGTGTTGTTTGTGAAAGTTTGGTGTTAGAGTAATGTTTAAATTATGATTATAATTGTTTATTTGATTTAATTAGAGGAAGATGTATAGCGGTACTCAACAGATTTCCATAGAAAATGAAATCTGGGAAAATTAAGGCATTGGCGCTAGATGCGCCAAATTGGCGTCTGAAGCACCAACTGACAGAGAGTTGGTGCTAGAAGCACCATATTTGGCGCCTGATGTGCCAAATTCTCGAAAACATCAGATTACCTAAAATATCATGAAATTGCATTGTAAAACTCCATGTTTACTACTTGGGTCACCTCCTACCTTTAAACCGTGACCTTGGCTTCACATTGTGTGCATTAGAGATGATTTCAAAGCCCTAAAATCTTAGATTTAACCTTCTCTTGGTAAGAGCTTACCTTTAACCTAGAAATTTTTAATTTTCACCATGGATTTTTTCTACACTATGGAAGGTCCAAATTTTGAGATTTTTTATAGAAAATCTTGAATAAAACTCATGAAGAAAAGTTTTTAACCAAATAATCTTACGTGAGGAGTTTGATTTTTTATTTTGTAATTTATATGGATTTTCATAGAAATTTCTATGGCTCCATGAGTAAAGAGAGGAAAGCCGATAGATGATTTTAATGCAAGGAGATTTGTCAATTTCAAAGACCAACATTGTTATAGCAATCGAATGAAAACAAGAAAATTGATCCAGAAACAGGGATTTGCTAACCCGGGTGGCTAGACCGAGAGATTGATCAACACCAGAAAATGGGAGAGGTTTTGTTACTTTACTGCAGTAGTGATTGCACCAATGATTCGGGATTTTTATGCTAACTTGTGGTTTACCATTAACGATCCCATCCTTGTGAGAGGTAAGCAAGTTGAATTTTCAAGAGAAAAGATCAATGCTTTTTATGGGCTAAGAAATGTATTCCATTGAAAATACGCTGCATTCATGATGACTGATTCATCACTTGATGAAGTGGTTGCTTTTCTGACTGATGGAAGAGGAGAATGGAAGATTAAAAATAATAAGAAAGTTTACTTCTCCACTTCCATGATGACTATTCTGTCAAAGGTATGGCATCACTTCATCTCTACTAAATTACTACAAACAAATCATCTGAGCAAAGTAACAAAGGATAGAGTTGTGCTAAAATTTTGCATTCAGAACATGAAGGCAGCAGATTTTGGTGCTCTCATAGTTCATCATGCTCAGATTATAGCTAGTAGTGCTACAACTAGTGGTTTGGGTTACCTTGCCCTGAGTTTCACTTTATGCGAGCAATCAGGAGTATGTCCCATAGAAATGAGGAAAGGCGGTAGCCACAAAATCATATCAGGAAGCATACGGTTCAACGAGTTGAATCATTTGTTGAGTCTAGGAGTGGTTGTATTGATAGACCCTCTACATCATCTGCAGGGCCATCTACATCTCGCTCTTCTTCATTTCAAAATATTATGGAGCAACTTCTGATTCAAAAAATGGTTATAGTTAATATGCAGAATTAGATTAGAGAAACTGGAGCAAAGAATGCTTATAATGATGAGTATAAGCAGAGGAGAGTTCAACATGATATAGCTTTTGAGGAATCTATGGTTATGTATCTTAGGGGTGAATACAATGTGGAATTTCCAACCTGCCCCAGCTTCACTCCTTATGATCCTATTCATGACGATGAGAGGAAGAAGATGTTGATGATGATGATGATGAGGAAGGCAATGAGGACTAATATTCTTAGGAGTTTAGTTTTTTTTATTTCTTCGTATGTTATTTTTTATGATGTGTTATTTGATGTTATTTGAAACGATTATGGTAAAAACATTCATTTTGTGTTGTGGACCTAAAATGTAATAGTAACATGAGATTTTTACTTTTCCTACACTTTTAGTATTTTAATTTTTTTTTCCTATTTCTAATTTTCAGCAAATCCTTTACACTACATTATGTTTCATTTAATTCTTTAAAGTTTGTATGCATTTTAAAGTTAGTACTTACAGTATACCAGAGCCCAATTTCACATTCAAATATAATCTACAGGTTAGTTTTTACTTTTATGCATTTACTGTTTTCTTTCACCAACTACATTTTGCACAAACACATTTTTAAATTACTGAAAAATTTATGTTTAGGGAAAAGAAAATTTTCTTTTAAAAACAAGAGAAGTAAACTAATTTTTAATTTTCCTTAATTAACTCTAGTTTTAAAATTATTTAACATGGCCTAGGATATTAAGATTTAACTTTAAATGACTATACTTATATTTATAAATATTATGGTAAATTTAGGTAAAAAGGTTTTAATAATGCAGGTCAATTCTAGAGTTAAAGATATTTGGTATGAAAGGATAAGACTATGCTTTTTATTTAAAGTAAAGGAAATTGTATTCTTGAAGTATGAAAAATTTTAGAGTTTTATGTAAAAAAAAAAAGAATGAAACTTTATGAAAAATCATAAACTAATATGAATTTATAAAGTGAAGAAATGTAAGTAGTTTTGACTATTAGAAGAAGATAGTGAAGTTCCAAATTACTAAAGGCTATCTAGATATAGTAATCCTCACTTGAGAAAGAATAATAAAAGAAAAGAAAGGATTGAAAAGATCCTAAGAGAGAAAAAAAGAGAAAAGAAGAGAAGAAAAATGAGTGAGGAGAAGCTTAAGGAGATGCTTAATAAAAAATTGGCTTTGCTTGAATCAACTTAAGTAAAAGGCTTAATTACATTTTATAAACTTTTATTGGAGTATTAGTAGCATTACGAGTAAAGTTTTCATTAATTTTTTTTCATATGAATGTTCTAAGTATCCTTAATATGACAAATTGCATTTTTTCTTGAAATGAATAGAGATTCAGAAATCTTAGATTTGATTAGTAGGTACTCTTAGACTTAGAGTTTGAATCTAAGTTATTATACATTTTTCTTCAATATTAATATTTTATTTATTAAAATAAAGTATAGGAGTTATACGTTAATCTCTATGCTAAGTCATATGCTTTTATGTAGTAAAAGTGTCACTTGAGGACAAGTACCATTTAAGTTTGGGGGATTTTGATACACCAAAATAATATGTTGTTTTAGGTATAAATTTTATGCTTATGTTCGGTGATATTGCACTTTAAAGAAGTATATTTTCATGTTTTAGTCATAGGTATATTAATTTTATGCATTTTTAGCAAAAGTAGCAAAAAGAATAAAATTTTGAGCTAAAAGAGCAAAGTTTGGGAATTCCAGCGCTTGATGCACCAGATTGGCTCTATAATCACCATTTGACAGAGAACTAGAGTCAGATGTGCCTCAAAGGCCAAAACCCAGAACAATATAGTCTTAAGTAAGATAGCACCTGATGTGCCAGAACCAACGTCAGATGTGCCAGAGACAACTTTTCATGGATTAAGGTGTTTCAGGATAAATTTTGCACAAATTTCAAAAGGGACACTTATTCTAAACACCCCTTGGAATGATTAAATACATCTAAACACTTCAGAAGATTCTTTTATGAAGGGATATGCCTCTTGGATCAAAGGAGATGTCTTTTGAATTCAAAAGGGTTGACATTTGGATAGAATTGTGGAGGGAATGTTGAATTCTTTTTTTATGGAGACATCATTTAATAAAAGAGAGGTTTTGGAGAGTGTTTAAGTGTGGCGTGTAAGGGGCGAACCAGGGAGTTTGAGAAAGAGAGAAAGTCAAGCGCTTGGAGATTTTCTTCAAGGATTGTAAGAGGAGAGGGAAGGTGAGAGATTTCTTCTTCATTACACTTCTAAGAGAGAATTTAGAGTGCTTGTAAAGAAAGAAAAGCTTGAAAAGAACTTCTAGGGATTTTCTTGATAAGTATTGTGAGATAAGTTGTGCCTTTTATTTCTTTTGTTTTGTAAACTTATTTTTATATATGAAATCCGTATTTTATCGTATCATTCTCATGAATTTTGAGTACTTCTTTATACTTCTCCCTACTTTGAGATATAGTTTTGTAAAGAATTGATTTTATTTTATACAAGTTTAAATATCAATAATTTGTGATGATTTGAACTTTGATCTTCATTTATTTTTTTATCTGGCCAATTAAATTTTTAAAATGTGTTGAGAAACATATGTTCCAAAAGGGCAATGATTTCTACAACATAGTGAGAATCACATTTGATTTCATTAGATGGGATGTCATCCATGAAGTTGAGTGCAAATAAATAGGGAAATATACTTTGTTGGATGAAGAATTGGAGACTTTTAAAGTGACATATTAAAATCCCCAATTTGGTCTAGTTGATTGGAAACTGATGTGAGATTGTTGCCCTCAAGTGAGAGAGTAGTGGGAGCTCTAGAGTGGCACTCAATATCCTCCTAGCCTAACCATGGAAATAGGAACCAAAATCTAGATTAGTCAATGTTCTTTATGCACTTGAAAAAGGGTAAAGAATAACATTGCTCTTATTTGGCAGAAAATAATTTATACATATATTTTCAAATGATTCTAATTTCTTCACAATACATATACTTATTGTAAAGGGGAAAGTTGCTTTCTTAAATTTAAACTCTTCATCACAAAAACTTTGTTTAGTTTTTGTCAATTTTACTTCTGAAAGTTTAGCAATTAGTTTAATTAATTTTGTCTTTTTACTGCATTTTATTTAACATTGACTCTATTATTTTATATTTCAATTTAGCACTTCACTTTTGTAATTTAAAATTTTAGTTTACATTATAATCGTAAAAATTTACTTAAAGGCATTTCCAACTTTCCTGTGGGATCGATATCTAGGACTCTATTAGAGCTCTTTATTACTTGAGTGATATGTATACTTGCGTTATTTTTAAGGGATTTCACAGTTTAAAGATTTTTAAAAGATAAAACTATTTTCACTAAAGTTATTTTTGTTGGGATTAATTTGCATACTTACTTTTGTATTTGTCGTGTGAATTTTGTAATATTAAAAAATATTTGCAAAATTAACACATTAAATCCACCCGCATCACCTAGGCGCCCAACAATGGTACATAGGCCCCCAATTATGGTGCCTAAGCACCAATATTCTAGAAGCCAAATATAACTTCTTGGCGCTTAGGTGCTAGATCTTGGAACTATGACATCGGGCTCTCTATTTCACATACGTGGTCGGTGCCTAGGCGCTAATTCACGAAGTGCTCTTTTGCTCCATTTGACCCCATTTTGTTCCATTTTCGCTCCTTTTTCTCTAAAACTCTATTTCTTGTATTTGTAATTATAAAAAATAAAATAACTTCCATTAAAGTGAAATATCATAAAAAATGATCATAAAATGCATATATAAAAGTAGCACATTCTTAGGCATGCCATCCCAAACTTATAAAATCTAAAATGGGTGATTGTGGCTAGCTATCTCATGTAACCGATCTTCATCAGTTAATGTTATTTTAGTAAGTTTCTAAAGGTAAAATATGTCTTCTAAAGTGGAAGATGCCAATTTGTTCAAGCAAATATCAAGATCTGAGAGTGCATTAATTAATAACCCTCTAATTTGCTCAAAACAAATAAGAGCATTATAAATGTTAAGTTTAGTTATAAATTTTCTTAAATGAGCCAAAATTTAATGATTAACCTTTATTTTAGATCCTATTGGCCTATCCCACAAAGGAGCATCATGCCAATGTCTTGATTGTTTATTTAAGCTAATGACATGTGTAGCTTTTCCCTTGGGATCCATCCTAGGTGGTAGGATATTCTCAATGTAATAATTTAAACCTCCATAATATCTCTTAAAGGAGAATTCAAAGTGATTTTGACTTATTCTTTGATATTCCTTGAAGCATATCTTAGAGTTTCGTCGAAATTAAAATGCTCTAACTCAATCTTAAAAGGCGTACCCTAAAAATTAAGGTAGGGGCATCATTATCGGGGACGGAGTTATCAGTTTCCTTCAAATGATTAAAATTTATTAATTGACTATATTGGTAATTATTATTGCTATTACTGAAAAGATTGTTATTTGCATAATCTGTGACATTCTCATTAGAATTACATAAAATGTTCACTATTTCATTAAATTATCATTGAAGAATAAACAAAAAATCTTATAATGTATGTGGCTTGAGAAGCTTAACACCCTTATCAAAAATAATGACTCACTTGGGGTGATCCTAGATAAATTTTTCTGTTCTTTTTAAGATGGCTTCACCTTTATTATTGCCTTTAAGATTTTTTTTTATGCCTTCTTTAGGAAACTGGTAGTTTTCAAAGCTCCTTTAAATGACAATAAATAGAGGTTTTAAATTTATTTTTTTTATTTCCTCAGAGATTTTAGACCAAGATACATCCCAAATTTTAGTGGATTTATAAGATTCAAAACTAATAGTAAAATCAATAGATATGAGAGTAATAGACTACTTGGATCTATCAAATATATCTTAAGGATTACTACTAATTTATTTTCTTAGTTTCATTCTAGTCAATCTTTGAACATGAAGCCATCTTTTATTAGTTGCCCAAGCATTTGATGTTAAGGGTGGTAGTTACATTCGTCACTCTTGCCAACTTTTTTAAGCTTCACAGGCTTTGATTGTTAGAAATCTAGCTTAATCATCAGGTTTTGGAAGATCATTTAAACTACTTTACTCATGATAGTGTGCATTCAATATATCCATTCTTTGAAGATCATTTAAAATAAGCCTGGATGTTCTGTAGAAAATTTGATTGTAGCACGGAAATGGTAGAGCTTCTACAACTTTACTATCATAGCAATCATCTCAGTTGTTTTTTAATTCTATGCAAATCTCCCAGAGGAATCAGATGATTTGGTACGTTAAAGAGAGAAGAGTGAATTTCAATCATGTTTGGATTAATGTTTTATACCAGTTTCCTGATGTAAATTTTTGTTATTACTTATCCTTTGAGCCTACTGAGGAGCAGTTAGATGAGATTATTGCAATTTTGACTGATGGACGTGGATCTTGGAAAATTAAGAACGACCACAAGGTAAATTTTTCTTCTTCCATTCTTAATGCCCCATATAATGCTTGACACTATTTCATTTTTGCTCGACTTATTCCTACAAAAGATTTGAGTGAACTGACCAGAGAGAGCCACTTTAAACTTTTGCATTTAAAACATTAAACCTATAGATATTGGCTCTGTCATTTACAAGAATGTTATCAGTTCTTGTACGAGAGGCTTCACTACAGGTTTGGGTTACACTTCTCTCATCTTTACTATATGTAAATAATTTGGAGTTAGTTTTGATGCTTAGGAGGAGATATTAGAGCCATTGAAACTCGTCGGTAAGGATAAAGTGGATTTATATAGTAAGCATTCTACACTTGGTTCTAGAGGCCGATCTTCATATATTCTTTCCATTTCTACTTCTAAAACTTCTACCTCTAGTGTTGTTGCTCCACCTCCTGCTATTTGGTAAGAACTTTGTGATCACCATCAGGAGCATCATGAAGATATTTCTTCTGTGCAGAGACAACTGTAAGAGAATGAAGATCACGGGGAACATTTGGAACAATAACTGAAAAGAAAAAGTGATTATGAGGCTAGTTTCAATACTTCCTTGACTTTCTGAGAGGAGATCAGAGTGTGGAGTTTACTTTCTATCGTTATTATACTATGTTTGAATGTTGAAAGGCTATGGATGAAGAATATGATGACTAGGACGATGATGATAAGGAGGAGTTGTTATTCTGAGTCTAAATGTGTTTACTTTCTCTAGTTGTTACTGACTTTTAGTTATATTATTGTGCTAGATTTATGCTTACTGCTAATGTGAATTCTGGATTTTTAGTTGTAGTGCACTACTATTTACTTTTTGCTCCAAATCATGTATAGTATTGCTTGTGTGTTAGAGTAGTTATTTTTTTTTTGAAATTTTCATGCTATATATGTTGATTTGAGATTTACTACTGCTAAGCACCTATTTTTCCTTCTTGTACTTCTACAATTTTTATGTTTATAACCTTGTGATAGATAATAATTATGTTAAATTTTTCTCTCTTCATATTTATTTTGTACTAAAAAGTTTAAAATTATTTAAAAATTCAAGTTTAGGGGTGGAAAAAAACTTTAAAAAACTAGGCTTTATTTATCCTCAATAGACTATATTTAAAAATTATTTTGAAATAACCTATGGTATGTGGTGTTATCTTTAGAGAACTATTTTTTTGATCCTATGAATGTTATAGTAGACTTAAATGAAAGTTTTTAGTGATAAGGGGTATTTCTAGAGTTAAGATACTTGGTATAAGAGAATACGGGTATGCTTTTACTATTTATAGTAGGAAAAAAATTGTATTTTTGAAATACTAGAAATCTTGGATTTAAACTTCAAAATGATTTGAGACTCTATGAAAAATCATTTTAAACTAATACACATTATCAAGTAAGGAAATGTGAAAAGTTTTTAACTTTAGGAGGAAGATGATGAAATTCAAAATCATTAAAGGCTATCCAGATATATTAATCCTCACATAAAAGAAAGAGTAAGAATTAAAAAGATTTTAAAAGAAAAAAAATAAAACTAAAAGTAAAAATATGTGGGGAGAAGCTTGAGGAGATGACTAACTAAACATTGGTTACACTTGAATCTTCTTCTTAAGGGAAGAAACTTAATTACAATTCTGAACTTGTTATCAATTCTAAAGGTATTAGTCAAATCTTTATTAATGGAGCTCTCATATAATTCTGTCTGTTAATCCTTCTAGGGTTACTAAGTGTGACAAATCATAATTATTTTTGAAATAAATAGAAAATTAGAATTCTTTAGTTGATTACTAGATATTCTTATATCCTAATTCTATCCTGAGTTATTGAAAATTTTTCTAAAGTTTCACTATCACATTTATGGGTAAAAATTGTAGGAATCTTTAATGACACCCACTAACATAAGTTAAAGCATTTATTATATAAAATAAAATAGTTACTTGAGGACAAATAACATTTATGTTTCAGGGATTTAACATGCCTAAAAATGTGCTACTTTAATATATGCATTTTATGCTCATTTTTAATGATATTGCACTTTGATGAAACAAATTTTGCTTATTTTCTATTACAGATACAAGAGATAGAGTTTTAGAGAAAAAGGAGCAAAAATGAAGCAAAATGGGGACAAATGGAGCAAAAGAGCACAAAGTGAATTGGCGCCTGCACCTAAGTGTCAGACCTCATGCATGAATCAGAGAGCCTGGCTCCATAGTGCCAAGTTTTGGCACCTAGGCACCAGACAAATAAATTGGGCTTCTAGAAGATTGGCGTCTTGGACCCATAGTTTGGTGCCACCAGATTCAATTTTTGCTGATATGCAATGTATTTGGACAAATTTTGAACGGGTATTTGAAGTGACTCTTACAGACTAGAAGAGCTATATTATAAGAGAGATTCACAAGGTAAAAGTGTGTTGGTGTGGGGGTTGTGAAGAGTAGTTGTGGTTTGAGGTTGTTGTCGCGTGAGCAGTGTGTGTGTCCAGGAGTGTCACTAGAGTTGATCTATTGGTGTGTGTGTGTAAGAAGAGTTTGGAGAATACTACAAAGGAACTTCAAGATTTACTTGGGGAGGAGTACGAGATAAGTACTTTTTATTTTTTATTAAGTTTTTTTTTTATTTTGTAAACATGAATTTTAATATAAATCATGGTTTGTTATGTTAATCTCATGAAGTTTGAGTAGTTTTATTTATATTTCACTTTATAATAAGAAATAATCTTATGTAGGATTAGAATTATTTGAATTTCTTATATTTTGTCTCTATGATGATTCATTACTTCATACTTAATTTATATATTCAATCTGTCCTATCGGCGTTATTTCAGGGTTGGTTTGTGGGGAGTTGCCCGTAAGAAGCTGTCGGTCGCCATAATCCAAATCCCATCTCCCGCTTCGGAAGGACGTTGAAGTATGAAATCAAACTGACCCCATATTTTTCAAAGTTTAAAATGAAAGAGCACTGCACCTCAACTCCTGTATCTATCCCAAAGGATAAACACAATACTTGAGGATGAGGCTCGATCAAATAAACTAAGGAAACTATGACGTCCGTCTGGTCTGCGAAACCTTTGTATTTGCCGACAAGTTCCCCTATTTAATATAAAGGATTAAATAGGGTTTATATTAAGCTGGGTTAGGACATGCTTCTTATAAGGGCAAGCCCATATAGTTAATTATATCTTAAATGACCAAAGTCTTCTAAGAAGACTCGATAAAAATCAAGAAAATATTATCTTCAAGGGGTTTCAAAGGGTAGGACTCTTCAATGAGATCAAGAGTAGAGGTGTGAAAGGGGATTGGTTCGAATTTGGAACATTTTATTATATAATCCAAAGGAGGAAGAACTAGGGGATGTCATGGATCTAGAGGAGAACCTCGGTGACTTCCTAAGCTATCCTAATGTTTGTCTTCAGTTTTGAGGAGAAAAATTTAAGTATTTCATCCTGCCAATTTAATTAGTTAGGGCTTACATTCGTATGAAACGATCACACAAATAGCCTGGAAGATGTGAGGATTTAGGTCATGACAAACGACAACCTCGGAATCCTAAGACGATTTAGGGCTTATATTGTATAGCAGGGCTATGCAAAGGCCTAAAGATAAGGTGAGGATTTACGTTGCATAATCAAGAAACCTCGACATCCTATGGCTTTTTTGTTTAAGTATAAGAAAGGAAGATTGGTTTAGCTGGGGAAAACAGGTTTTGTTGTTGAAGATGGTCGTATTGCCCACCATGCTAGTCCCAAGCTCCTTGTTATGACGAGTTCAATTTTTCTAGTGTGTCAAGTTATAATGTCAAATTTGGTGGCCTTATGGTTGAAGTTTTTTAAATTTCATGAAGGCATATTAAAGTTGATTAGAGTGACACCATTTATGATCCTACGGTTCCCTCGTTCCGGCACCACTATTTTCTATTGGATTTACGTAGTCTATATGAACTTACTAAACTCAACTTAAAGAGTTCCTTAATTTCATTTAAACCATGGGAAGCCTCGTTAGCAACCGTAGGTTACCTCCTCCGAGGGATTCCCGATCATCCGGTAGAGACATCTTAATTTTGTTGAAGTTGTGATTTTGTGTGATGTTTGTGATTAAATTTTGAGTTGTTTTATATTTTTAATGTTGTGGCGGTGAGTTTTAGCTTGGTTGATTTTAATTTTGGTTTTGGGTTATGGTTATGGTTAACATGCATGTTTATGTTGTTTTCATACATGCAGGTAAATGCTAGCATAAAANTAATTTTGGTTTTGGGTTATGGTTATGGTTAACATGCATGTTTATGTTGTTTTCATACATGCAGGTAAATGCTAGCATAAAATATGTAAGGAAAAGGCAGAAGAAATACGGTACTATAAACTGTAAAAGCGTACCTGACGAGTCTTCTCGTTCCTCCACCTGAAACTTAAAAATGCATGTGAGGGCATTTATGAAGAGCAGGAAAAGCAAAGTTCTGATAATTTTTCTAACCCTATGTCATATCTTGGAGGGTCCTTAGAAGTTTAATTAAGAATGACTTTATCAAGCAAGATATATTAAGTTTAGTAAAACTCTGAGGTGTTCAACAGATCTAGAGAAAGAAGAAGGTCCATGTTACTTTCTCGCTGTCTGGTGGAAAATCTCGAGTTCTTTTTAAACTTATTATGTTGCTTAATAATTCATCTTATAAATACTCTTAATGCTCAGTGAACATTGATGTCTTAATTATCCATAAGAATAGGTTAATTATCATTTATAATTTAATTTGAAAATTATGTGAGTGAATTCCCTTGAAGGGAAAGTTAGTGTAATTTGAACACTTAGCCAAATTTTTTATCCTAATTGGGCTTAGTGGTGTTTCAAGGATGTTTGATTTAATTATGTTTATTTCTCTAATCCTTATTTAGTTAATTTAGATTTAGCTTAAGTCACCACTAAGCCCTTAAAACCTAGGTGAGTGTCTTAATTAGTTTTGAAAAGGGTTAAGCTTTAAGTGGTCATGATTCATGATTTGGATTTTATTTGAAAATCAAAATAGGGGTATTAAATTGATTAATTATTGACTTCAAAACTCATACCCCTAAGTCCAAGATTATTTGATTTTAATAAACTTCCAAATTTTACTAATTTAGAAATTTATTAACTTAATTAAGAAAGTAAGATTGGTTTCTACCAATTAACCCCTTATATTTCAAGCATCAAATAAAATGATTAAGATTTGAGGTTACCCATTCACCTCCTTGACTTAAGCCTAATGTTAATTAAGGTTAAATTTCTAAAATTACACATTTGCCCATAAGGCTCTAGCACCTCATAATTTGTCAAACTCAATTCAAATGACTTTGACATTTTTATCCTTCCTTGTTCATGGGTTAAATAAGACATCAGAGGAGAAAATATTATTTTTTTGAATTTAATTTATTTTATATAATTATTTTCATGCAAAAATAGAAAAAATCATGACATGAATCCTTTTGATCATTGTGTAAGTGCTAGGGCGTCCCCTGGAAGCGACGCGCTGTATAGCCTGAATACAGTGAAAAGTGTGCAAGGGCCGCTGCACCGGCGCCCGGGTGTAGTGTTAAATAAGCAAGGGTTCCCACATTACGGACGAATGCGGGTAAAGAAGTTAGTCCATGAAACTAATGAAACTAATATTAGGATAGGTTCTTGGAATATAGGCACTCTCAATGGTAAATTAATGGAATTAGTTAATATTATGATTCATAGGAAAATTAATATCTTATGTGTTCAAGAAACTAAGTGGGTTGGAGAAAAGGCTAAGGAGATTGATAATTTAGGTTTTAAACTTTGGTATTCTGGTAAGAGTCGCACTAGAAATGGTGTAGGTGTAATTATAGATTAGAGTTTGAAAGATAATGTTGTAAATATTAATAGAGTTGGTGATAGAATTATAGCCCTTAAGATTATCATTGATACTAAGATTTTTAATATTATAAGTGTTTATGCTCCTCAAGTAGGTTTAGATACAGGGTCTAAAGATAAATTTTGGAATGACTTAGAAGATTTAATACAAATGATACCCCTTGAAGAAAGAATTTTTATTGGAGGAGATTTAAATGGACATGTCGGTAGAGTGGTAGAAGATTTCAAAAATATTCATGGTGGCTACGGTTTTGGAGTAACTAATGAAGAAGGTAGAGCTATTTTAGATTTTG
>NEWO01000452.1:221699-272912 GCA_003013225.1 Phalaenopsis aphrodite | reverse complement strand
AAAAATGATCTTAATTTATTAGAACTAAATGAAAATATGACACTAAATAGGACGCAATGGAGAAAAAGGATTCATGTGGCCGACCCCACGTAGTGGGATTAAGGCTTTGTTGTTGTTGTTGTTGTATTTTCATGCAAAAATAGGATGTTTCAAAGAAAAATTCCTAACTTGACCAAGGTAAATTCTAATCCCTTGAAATTTTTACTGGAGGTAGACCTAGACTAGATAAGCCTTCGGATCAAATTTCATAATTTGTTGAATTCTTTGTGATTTATTAGAATTATTTTAAGTTCTAAGCTATTTAATAAAAATAAAAAATTTTAGGTGGTGAAAATTAAGTTTTGTATTTTTAAAAAATCTCTCTGAGGTCAGGGAACTTAAGGGAGCAAATTTCAAATTTTTTTATCTTTCTTTGATTTATTGGAATTATTTTAGTGAAAAAAACTCATTTTTAGCCGTTAAAATTTATTTTTAAGCTTTGAAATTCAATATCTTTATTTATAAAATTAGGGAAAATATTCTAATTATTCCTAAGTAATTAGGAAGCAATTTAGAACATTTTCATGGATTTTATTATTTTTGTGATTTTTATGAATTTTTAATTATTTTAAATATTTAAAATAGGCTAAAAATCAAATTTTTATTTTAAATATAATTTTTTTTTATAAAATATCCCTGATCACAGAGAACTCAAAAAAACTAAGTTTCATAATTTTTTGGGTTATATTTTGATATTTTAAAAATCATTTAAGTGCCAAAAATGATGTTTATCTTTGAAAATCAATTTAAGTTATCAAATGAACTCAAAATATCTTGAACTTTTTATGATAAGTTCTCTGGATTATAAATCACATTGGAGATAAAAAATCAAGTTATTTAAATGTTTATATTTTCCAAAATTAATTATTTTAGTGATTTAGTGTTTGTAAAATCTAGTATTTTAAATGAATTAACCCATGAAATTATTTCCAAAGGCTTCTCTAATCATGGTGGACCTTCCAAAATTTTCTTAGGATTTTCTACTCAATATGCTAATTTCCATGATTATTTCAAGAAAATAATGTGCAAGATCTTGAAAAATATGGATCTCTGTATAGGAACCTCCTCTGACTTTGAAAAAATCAGAGGATGTTTCCCCTTACAGAGGCTACAACATGCCAAAATTTCAAGCCAAAGTGATGTGTCAATATGCATGGAGAATCAAATCATTCAAAACATTGTTTAATTAATTAAAAATAAAATATTAATCAAATGGACTTGAAATTTATTTCACATTACTCTCCTCTGTTCACTGAGCAAGATAAAATTTTTATTTTATTTTTGTTATTTTTCTACACAAAGTTATGAATTTTCTAAATTAAGGGTATTTAAATAAATAAGAAAAGCCCCTATTTATCTATTTAAACCACGCGTGCTGACTAGATCCTAGGTAGCTCTGAAGTCATGTGTGGCGCGCTCTAGTTGGACACCACCATCCACGTAGCTACTGACTCGACCCGCAGTTTATGTCCCGGAGCGCTGTTCGGCTCGATCTCCTCCGTCCATTTGAAACACGCTCGATCAAACGACTCCCCGTCATCGTCCCCGATAGAATGATCTGCGACCTTCCACACTAAAACCCTAAGATCTCAGCCTAGACTCAACTAAATCACCTCGGGTTTGATCCTATGGACTCGTCTAAGTAAGACGAACATATCCATACGGTAATCATGCAATTAAATTAAGCTTAATTAAATGGAGAATTGAAATAGGCTCGAGAATGAGGTGAGGTTTTATACCTTTGCTCTATAAAGTGAAGCTTCGATAAAAGGGGTTTGGCATGTTTGTTGGGGTCTAAGGAGGCTAGGGATTGAGTCTGTGGTCTTGGTGTAAGGCCTAAGTAGGAATTTGATCACGGCCAGATTTGGCTGTTGGTCTAGAGCTATGGTAGAGGCTCTGTGAAAGGGGGATTTTATGGGGATTTGGCTTCTTTCACTATTGTGAAGGTGTGGATGAAGTTAATTTGAGTTTGGTGGACTGTAGAAGTGCATTGGGTTCTGTCTTGGTTTCCGGCAAGGTTTCAAGCTCAAAATTGAACTCTGACAATGAGAGTTAATTGGGAAAAATAATTGGAATGCACTGAGGGGATCTTAGGAAAGATCTGTAAGAAGTTTTGAGAGGCCTCTCTAAGAAAATTTCAGCACACCTCTCATGGCCGTGGAGGGGAGTTTATATAAAACTGGCCATGAGGTGGCTCTCAGGGCACAAGTTTAGGTGCATTGTGGTGCTTAGGTGGAGGACAGAGGAGCTCTTCAATTTGATTTTAATGAGCTAGCCTCTAGGTTTGATTTGGGTGAGGTGCCATGGGGGTGGCTCTCCGTTTTGAGCTTTTCCTGCCACTAGGCTGGCTGGCCGGCCAGGGGGAGGTGGCTAGGAGCTCAGGGAACCCAGAGGAATCCATCACAACAATTTAATGCAAATGTGCTTTGATTTGACAAAGATATCTTAAGCATGTGCATTTTTTGGAAATAATATCCTTTAATTTGGGGGACCTTAGGTCCATGGTTTGATTTAGGTGGTTTCATGGTGTTTGGACTGGTCACTAAGTTCAACTAATGGCTGTGATGGAGTTAATTTGGTGTCTTTAGGGTGGTTAGGTCACATTTAGTGCATGGGTCCAAGTGGGTGAAAATGACCAAAACTTGGGTTTGAGCTAGGATATCCATGTCAATTGGACCAAATAAATATTGCATTTGGAGTATATGATCATAAGGAACTACTTTGGTGAAGAATGGAAGTGGTTTTGAGCTCAATTTAAGGGTCAATTTGAGGGAATTTTGAACCTTAATCAATTTTGTTATGTTGGGCTAGGCTTGGGTTAGCCTTTGGCTAAGTCCAAATTGATTATCTTAAATGGATAATAGGCAACTCATAAAGAGTTTTCAACATGAATTGGATGCCAATTTGGAGGTTAAGGCAATCAATTGGGTGAAATTTGGGGACTTAGCCAATTTGGGGCTAAATTTGGGAATTTTGAATTTAGGTCAAAATCAAATGGATATGAGGCTTCCCCAAGGCCAATTGATTGTTTATTTTGATGTATATGAATGTTATCAAGATTTTTTTCAACATTAATTGGGTCCAATTTGCAAGGCTATGGTTTCAATTTGGTGAGATTAGGTCATATGGTCAAAATTAGGGCTTTAACCTAACTAAAAATTGGGTTCAAATCATGGACCAATTAGGCTTGGATTTGGTTTAATTTGAACATATCAAAAGTAAATTTTAGTTTAGGATTGGAATTGGTGTCAATTAAGATCAAATTGATAGACATTTGAGTTGAATTCGGGGACTTTGGACCCTTAAATGCAAATTTGGGGGTTTGGTTAAAGATGGTAAAATTAGTCAAATTGAGTCATGTGGTAGTTTATAGAAATTAAATTGGGAATATTTGGGATTTATTGGGATTTTCAAGGAATTTTTGGAATTTTGGGCTCAAGAGGGGTATTTTGGTTATTTGGGGAAGTTTTAGGGGTAAAAGGCCAAGATGGGCATTTTGGTAGGGTTGAGGTACCAAAGATCACCAACAAGCCATGGACCAATGGAAACCCTATTTTGGGTCCTCTACATAGTGGTCTTAGCCAAACCATAGCCCTAGGGCTAGTAGGTTTCGCGGACCATCTATATGAGTATCCCAAAAGATCAAGGGATTTAGGCTAGAAATTTGAGTATAGGGTTGTGAGTGAATGTGGGTGCAGATAAGTGAAGTGAGTGCAGTGAGTTTAGTGGGTGTCTTAGCTCCAGACTAACACCCAGGGTCAACCTTAAGGTCCAGCGGTCCTAAGGTTGACTCATCTTGAGTTTCCCCCATAGTGACCCAACCTATTAAGTGCTAGAGGTTAGGACCAATATGTGGAACTTCAAGTTGAGTAGAAAAGAGTTTAGAATTTCTAGTTGTGAGGGTGCCTTTTCTAGTTTTCTAGGAATAGTCAATAGGAAAAAACCCTATGGCTAGACCCTAGGCTACTAAAGAAGAAAAACTAAACCTCAACCAAAAGTGAGGTCAACATGTCCAATTAGTATGCTAAAACTTGTTGTGAATTTATAATTACCCAAAAGGGCTATGTATTCATCAACTAGTGCGAATCACATTAATTTAGTGGGTGATAAGGTAGCCTATAGGTTAGTGCAAATAGATAGGAAAATAAGTTTTGATGGGGCTAAATTTGTGCTTCTAGGGTGAAAGGCTAGAACCTTAACCAATTTGATTTATAATTTGCAAATTAAGGTTAGGCTAGTCTTAAATAAAGGGCACAGTGGGTTATCTAGAAGTGACAGGCTAGAGCCTACCAAAATAACCAAAGATTTGAGGACTTAACTCTATGTTATTAAATGTTTTTTTATGCACTTAGAAGAGGGTAATGAATAAGTATTCTCTTATTTGTCACAATACCACTTTTAAACTTTAAACATTTGATTCCTTAATTTATTATAATCTCATTGCAAGGGGAAAGATATTCATATAATTTGAACTCTTTTACATAAAGTTAGTTTAGAAATACTTAGCATTTTCTTTAAGTTTTGAAATTGAATTAGTAGGAATTAGTTACTTCTTTTTGCATATAAACTTGAGACCTTATTTCCTAAATAATTGTATAGTATTTAAGAAAGGTTTTACTAAGTCATAAAAAAAGTTTTTACCTTCCCTGTGGGATTGATACTGAGGTTTTAAAAGAAAATCCTATATTACTTCAGTGTTTTGTGCACTTGCGTTTCAATCCTAATGAAGCTTTGAAATAAAAAATTAGAAAATTTAATACTTATGCCACTAGGAGTAGCCACTACAAAAACATAAAATTAAATTATCAACATGGAAAGGGGGTCTTGTTTTTGGTGCCTTTACCAATGACTATTATTAAAGAAGATATACATAAAGCAAGTAAATCAACTTTCGGTACATAAGACAATAAGAGTTTTCAACAGTTCCTGTTGATTTGGATTCATCAATCAACATAATAAACTTAAGGACCCTCGCCTACATGGATTTTCATATATGCAAACTCATCACTAATAAGATGATGTTGTGTGGTTGGAAAACTCTCTTATTTAGAGTTGGGGATTTTTAAATATAAGCGAAATTTTGCATAATTGACACTGAACTTCATTCAATGTTCTTCTGGACAGTCCTTGGTTCCATGAACACAAAAATGTTACCTTTGTCCCTTCATTATAAATATATTACAAACTAACATGAAGGCATTGTGTACTATATGAAGGGACATTTACAACCATTTTTGTTAAATAAAGTTAGGTTCCATGAATATGCAATTAAGAAAATTTTCACTCCCAAAATACTAGACTATCTTCTTTATAGAAGTACTAGTAAATAATAACCACTAAATGGAATAAATAATAATGATTAAAGATATAGAAGAAAAAAATGACCAATAAAAGTAAAATGATGAAGATGAACCTTACACCTCTCTTGCATGATGATAAGGCATAATGGTTATACAAGCTTGAGGAAGATACCGAAGAAGAAGCTAGTTGTATACAAGAGAAAGCTCTTGACTTACGCTAAATAAACCATAGTTATACATATTGAGTTGGAATTAATTTTAGAGAACGAGTAATATGTCAGTCGTGGTTTTCTCAATCAAACAAATTTAATAGCCACATTGAAAGTGCCTTGGGCAGTAGATATTGATGAAGACAGGGGCCTTAAGAATGGTACAATCAAATTTTAGTCAACATTGTAAGAGAAAACTATAAATATTTACATATCTTAAATTAAATCCCTCAGCGTTCTGACATTGTTGCAAGGTTGAAAGTTAAGGTTGCATCAAAGTATGTTTAGAAGTCTAAAAAAATTTATCATGGTTAATCATTCGTACTTTTTGAAACTAACGAAATTTGAAATAAATTAATGAAGCTTTTTTCAGGCTGCTATTCTCAATGTGTTCATAATTAACAAAACAACATTTAACACCATAATTTTGGTCCAAGTATGAATCTTACAATTTTGAAAAAAATTGGGATAGCATATATGTTACGTCAAAGTTTAGTGTTAGTTTTGGCATAGTAGGACGAGCTACTGAATATATTTCATCTTCACTAATCATCTTGAACCTGATGGATATTCTTTCGTAATATGTCAAGTCAATTGATGCAACGTATTTATAAAATGTGTATGAGCTAGATCACCTTTAAGTCCACAAAATTTGAGGAGAAAATTTAAACAACAATAAATCAGCAAAAAATAAAATTTGGGTACTTTTAAAATCCTTCAACAAACATTCATAAGTTTCACTATTAAATGAAAATAAAGCCAATCGTGTGATTGAAGCAACTGAATTTAGGGATTTTTTTTCTTTGACTTATGATAAAAGCCTGGATTAGATACCAAGATAGAAGTTCATAAACTTGAAATACAACCCAATATAATTCTAGTGAAGCAAGTTTCTCGATATATGCATTTAGAAATTGATTAATAAGTGATAGTTGAGGTTAAAAAATAATTGAAGATAGTTTTATTTGAGAAGAAAATTACCTATCTTTGTTATCTAGTATAGTTTAAATTAAAAAAAGAATGAACAAATTCACATATATGTCAAATTTAGATATTTGAATGAGGTGTCTTTTAAAGATGTGTTCCCATTACTTATACCACAGTTGACGATCAATGTAGAATCTTCCTATAAAGTTTCTCATTCATGGATTAGTCATCCAACTTTTAATTAACTAAAATAGTGCTTGAGAATGAGACATAATTCTTTGTTATAAGGTCATATCATTGGGTCGTAAGAATGCTGGTGTTAAATATCAACATGACTTTGCTAAATTTTTGGAAAAATACATCTATAACTAGATATAGTGTTATGTTAAAGACTTGGTCATCAAGAGAATAAAATTAAAAAGACCACCAAAAGAAAAATATTATGTTTTATTAGAAAAACAATTATCAAATAACACTAAAAAATATAAGATAATAATTGATGACACCTCTAGTATTGGTAGTCATTGTCCCAGGAAGACCTTTATCCATTAAAATATGATGTTAATAAATTATCTTAGTGCTTTATTAGATCAAGTTAATGTAGATGGAAAAGAGAATGAATTATATTACATAATTCATCATCTTATTTTTATTGTTTTAAAGTTCTTACAATTGAAAAGCATTATTTGGCCTAAATCTTTATGGTGCCAAAATTAAAACATTATAAGGTCTATCAAAAGTTCAATTTAATCTCCTAATTGAATTCATTGTAGTATTTAATGATTCATCAACTAGTCTTTAGATGCATGGTTTTTACTACTATTTGATATAATGTTGGTTCCCTTATGTCATATGAAAGACAAGACTTTGGTTGACTTCTAACAACACACCTGCTTCTTGTCGACTCACTTTTGAGTGATGAAATTCTTGATGAGTAAGTCAAGAATTTAGAGGAATAAATTGATCACTATTGGGAGATGTATTTTAATGGTACAATGTCTTCTCAAAAATGCAACAAACCACATCTTACTCTCCCGGGCAAGATAGGTATTAGGTTAATATTTTTAACACCTAATCATGGGATGGTGCAGTCCTCTTACCATTTACTGAAGTCATGTACTAATAACAAAGTTGAATATGAAATTTTTTTTACCAGTTTAGAATTCATTATTCTAATGAATATTAAGAAGATTAAGATATTTAGATATTTTTAACAATTGTTTACTTAACATGAAAGAACTTTTAAAGTTCTTAAAACCTAAACTTCAACAATACTATCAGTGTACTATGAAATTACGCAAACAAATCCCTAAGGTGACTTTAAATGATTATTTGAGGCTTTCAACAAAATTCTTGTCTAAATCATAAGGAAAACACTCAATGAGTATAAGTGATAGTGGCATGAGAAGTTATTCTAAGCCTTGTGAGCCTATAGACCACTTATACGACCCCAAATCAATCCACACCCTTCGCCTTAGTCTACGGGTCATAAGTTAATCTCTCCTTGGAGGTAGAGCATCCCTTTCTAAGGATTCTATTTAAAAGCAAATATTGTGTGAATAGAATGCCCAAATTTGCATGTAAGAACTTGAAAATCTTGAAGAAAAGTGTATACTGACTCAACAAAACCTTGAGTTATACTAAGTCAAGGACTGTTCATGCTCATAATAAATTGGTTCACCTTAAAATTTTTTCAGTGGGGTACTTACTTTTAGTTATTATAAGATAAATTTCAGCTCATAAAAGAATGGTCGACAAGTTTGAACCAACAAAAGAGGGTCTTTTTGTGATACAAAAAATTTATCATGGAAGATCTTATCAATTAATTGATTGCAAAGGGGTGTGTCCCATGGTACCTGTCATTGGGTGTTCTTTAAAGTACTACACATGACTATATTCAAAATTACATTTTTTAATTACAATTTTATTTTTTTAAACCCATGTTTTAACTTCTATATATTCTTCTCCACAAATATATGAACAAATAAATTTACTTAACAAATCTCAAATCTAAAGTTCCATCGTCCCATAGTTTATTTTTATACTTAAAATGAAAATTTTCCAAACCTAAAACTAACCTATCATTCTATAATATAATCTTTAAAATTATTTCTTTAATCCAATATTAGTCAAAGTTATGGATTCGTTATATAACTCATTTTATAAAATGAATAAAGAGTCTTAAAAATAAAAACTAAAATAAATCATGAATATAAAATGATGATAAAATTAATGCTAGCAATTTGACTACAAAAGATGTCATTTGGGAAGTTAATATTCTCCTTTGGAAACAATGTCAATCTAGCTTTCGATCCAGCATACCTAACTGATAGATTTGGAATGGGTTTTGAGAGTCTAAAGATGACTGGTTATGATCTTATGCTGACACTATAGGACCACAAGGCAGTTTTCAGCATGAAACTAATACTACAGTTCACACTACCTTCTAAGACTGCAATTTCTTTCTTAAAGAGAAGATCCAAGTATATTCTTTTGCTTGACGTGATCTCCCATTTTGCTGCCATAGCAGGCATTATTGAGGCTGCAGAGTATGCTTATGCAATTGTAGAGCCATTTAGTGTCTTAAATTTCTAGATTGGGTCCATATCTTCAAGACTGTTCTACCTACCAAAATCTACATTTCAAAGAGGCTCTAAACTAGTGAATGAATTTCAACTAATATTCAAATTAGGTTTTGCACTAATTCTGATGGGATTTTTAGTAGGTATGAATTTTATTTAAATTAGATTTGAGTAAGGTTCAAACAATATTAGAATATTTTTTTATTATTGATCAAAGATGGCTCTAACTTATTTCTTCAATCTCTATATGATTCTACTTTGACTGATACTAAATTTTGCTCAAACTTAATAGAAGTTGTATGAAATATTAAAGAAACAATTTTGATCATATGCCTAAATTATTAGTCAATAGTTTTAAAAAAAAGTCATTTATGTACATATCACCAAAAACCTAAATTTTACTTTGTGTCAATTACATACAGTACACTAGAAACTTGCTATTTGCATATCAAATACCATCTTTCAATCATTTTTCAAATTCTAAATCAAATATCAAAGTTCATGGGAAAGCCCCAACCTATTTTTCATTTATCAAATTCTCAATAGTTACGTGAATGCATGTGTAAATACATGAGTTCGTTAGTTCAAATAAAAATCACTTGGGTGATTAATTTTTAACTGCCAATGCTTCGGGTGGTCCATGTAATTATTAATTTCATTTTCAAACTTTTAGACCGCCCAAATCTTTCATATCACATATAAAATTCTAGTATTTTAACCTTTAAAAGGTAACATACATGTTTTTCAAGCATAGACAAGGTGATATATACCTAAACATTATAGTTTGTGTTGGATATGTAAATAGATAAGAATAAAGTGGTATGTATGCAAATCTTCTTTAAAAACTTTATGGTTTAAATCTCTGATTAAACTATCAACTATATAATTGAGCTTTTCGCATCATGCTAGCATAAAAATCTAAGACAAAGAACGAGGACATCAGCAATGCCTACAATTTTGGCGTACCCAGAAATGTGCTTCGAGCTGAATATTATTCAAAAAAAATTATACGCATATTATGAACATTTCCGCTTAAGAGGAACTCGCGCACATATATAAATAATAAAAATACTTGATTAAGATTACGACACAATCAAATTTCCATGATTTATGGTGCGATTTCAATGAATTAGGAGGTCTCTAGTCATGGAAAAAATATTACATGGAACACGATCCTTCTCATACTACTCCATTCCCCGATCCGCTCCGCTTAGCACCCAAACTCCCACCTCCCCATCCTCCGCCCTAGCCGACTTCCTCATTTCCGCCGCCCTTTACCAATCTCTCCCCACCTCGCATTCCATCTCTAGCGATCGCCGCACCATCGACTTCTCTTCCCTTCCTTCCCCCATCCCCGACTCCGCCGTTCTCCGCCTCTTCCGCCTCCCCTCCCTCTCCCCCGATACCAAGCTCTCTCTTTTCCGCTTCCTCTCATCCCTCCCCTCCTTCTCCCCCTCCTCTTCCTCTCTCTCAGCGCTCCTCCTCTCTCTTTCCCGCGCTGGCCGCCTTTCCGACCTCTCCACTCTCCTTCGCTTTGCCCTCTCCTCCTCCGCCGTCGATCCCACCACCTTTTCTTCTGTCCTCTCGACATTCATCCGAGCGGAACACTATGACCTCGCCATTGCCGCCCTCGATGACTCCGTCACCCTCCTCGACGCTTCCACCGCCGCGAAGGTCCTCACCCCACGAACATACTGTACCATCATTCTCGCTCTTCTCAAAAAATCTCAGCTTGATCTCGCGCTTCCCATGTTCCAGAAGCTTGTGGCCTCCTCCGCCGCGCTCGACCCGCTCGCCTGTAATGAGCTTCTAGTCGCGCTTCGCAAGGCCGACATGCGGGACGATTTCTGCAATGTATTTGACGAATTGTCGAAGAGAGGTTATCCCTTTGACACGTGGGGTTACAACATTTGCATCCATTGTTTTGGCGAGTGGAGGCAATTGGGTTCTGCTTTGAAGCTTTTTAAAGAAATGAAATCGAAGGGACTAGAACCAGACCTCTGCACTTATAATAGTGTTGTCGGCGCTCTTTGTGCTGGAGGTAAGGTTGTTGATGCGCTGGCTGCTTATGAGGAGTTGAAGGAGTCCGGCCATGAACCGGATCGTTTTACTTATCAAAATTTGATCTTGGGCTGCTGCAAATCCTATCGTGTTGATGAGGCATTGCGGGTTTTCACTGAAATGGAGCAGATAGGCATAAAGGCTGATACTTTGGCCTACAATACTTTGCTTGATGGTCTCATGAAAGTTAGGAAATGGACTGAAGCCAGCCATCTGTTTGAGAAAATGGTTGCTGATGGGGTCAGAGCTTCACGCTACTCTCTCAACATAATGATCGATGGTTTGTTTAGAAATGACCGTCCTGCTGCTGCTTTTGCACTCTTCTCTGAATTGAAGAAGAGGGGCCAATTTGTTGATGCCATTTCTTATAGTATTGTTATTTCTCGTTTGTGCAAGGAGGGCCGGGTATCTGAAGCTCTTGACTTGGTTACGGAGATGGAGGAGAGAGGATTTTCTGTTGATTTGGTGACAATAACATCGCTTCTGATGGGACTCCATAAGAATGGAAGATGGGATTCAGCAGAGAAGTTAATGAAACACGTGAGAGATACTGTTCTGTTGCCTAGTGTTCTCAGCTGGAAAGAGAACATGGAAACTTCACTTAGAGCTCCTCAGGACAAGGAGAAGGATTTCACCCCACTCTTCCCTTGTGTTGGTAGTCTTAGCGATGTAATAGGTTTGATTGATCATGCTTCAGAAAATGGCTCTACAGAGCCCGTTTCTAGTTGCTCTTATGAAGATGAATGGTCTTCTTCTCCCTACCTGGTTAAACTTGCTGAAAATTTCAAGACATTTGATGGATCTAATTTCTTTATACTTAGTAGAGGACAGAGGATTCAGGTAAATGGAAACAAATCATTCGACATGGATATGATGAACACTTACTTGTCAATTTTTTTGTCTAATGGTAAGCTGAGCTTGGCTTGCAAATTGTTTGAGATATTCAGATCTTTGGGAACTGAACCTGTGGGATACACATATAACTCTTTATTGAGCTCATTTGTTAAGAAGGGGTATTTAAAAGATGCATGGGGCATAGTTCAAGATATGAGGGACAAGAAATGCCCAGCTGATATTGCCACTTTTAACTTGATAATACAAGGTTTGAGCAAGATGGGAAAGGGTGATCTTGCCACCAGCATTCTTGATTGGTTTGTGAAAAATGGGGGCTATCTTGACATTGTATTGTATAATACTATGATTCACGCACTAGGAAAGGCTGGTAGTGTGGATGAGGCTAATAAGCTGTTCAAGAAAATGATAGAGATTGGAATTAACCCAGATCTAGTTACTTTCAATACACTCATTGAAGTCAATTCTAAAGCTGGGAGAGTCAAAGAAGCACATAAGTTTTTGAGGAAGATGCTCGCTGCAGGGTGCATGCCAAATCATGTTACTGACACAATTCTTGATTTCCTTGAGAGGGAGATTGAGAAAACAAGGCTCCATAAGGCAACCATTAGGCGTGATGAGGACTTTAATCCTGATATTATTTAGTGATTTTCTATGATATTGGATCCATTTAAGTTCTCTACCATTTTTTGTGGCAGGAGTTTGTAAAACTATTGTTGTAAAGTTTTTCTTTTAAACGCTATTGTTAATATTATAAATGTTTTCTTAATACTACTATAAAGCTATTTTCTCATGGAGATTTTGGAAAGATATATTTATGAGATACCAGGTCTACGGTAATGTTGGAAAGGGTGATGTGAATATTAGGTCATCTAATTGAACAGTTCGAAAACTCAATCAAATTAGACCTGTTCAATGTTTAAATAAATTTGATCTTGGTGAGTCAGCTTGCAAGGTTAGGGTATGTGACTACTTTTACAAGTGATTCGTGGATGGTGACTAGAAAGGCAATGGAAATGACTCAGAGCAACACTCTTTATCTTATTAATGAGATGTTTAAAATTCATTGATGCAGCTCGAACAAAGTTTGTTATATGACCTTAGCACCGCGGTTTTGGTCATATGAATGAGAAATGTATGAAGTCCATACTCTTTAAGAACAAGCTTCAAAATTTAAAGTTTATAAAGTTAGATTTTGTGCAAAGATTGCATCTATGGCAAACAAAAGAATATTACTTTCTCAAAAAGTGGGTCAAATGTGAAGCTAAAAAAACTTGAGTTATCGTATATTGTTGTATTGGTTTCTTCTATAGTTTAGACTAGTGGAGATTCCCAATAAATTGTCACTTTCATTGATGATAATACTAGAAAGGTTTGAGTATACTTTTTTAAAACACAACTCTGATGTATTTGAGGTGTTTCAAAAGTGTAAGATCGATGTTAAAATTGAGACATACGCATGAGTATTGTGATTAGAGGTTCAGGAGTTATTATGCATTAGAAAGATTCAAGAATGTGATCTCCTTCCTAAGAAAACTACAACAGAATGGTGTGATTGGGCGCATGAATAGAAAAATCATAAAGAATGCTAGGAGTATGAGGTTGCATGCATGCTTGCTAAAACATGTATAATCAGAAGCAGTGAGCACTACAGTTTATCTCATACATCGTTGTCTATTAGTACCTTCAAATGAAAGCTCACATGACAACATTTAGAGCTGTAAAGAGGTAAATTATCTCACCTGAGAGTTTTTTGCTATTCGTCTTTTGTTCATGTTGATGCAAAATTTTGTAGTAAATTTAATTCAAAATTTTTCAAGTGTGCTTTCATTGAGTATGACTGATGAATTTGGATATAAATTCTTTAACTATTATAATGAAAAATTTGTCATGATTAGTGAAGTTACTTTCAATGAAGGAGAGACATACAAAGAAATGAACAAAAACTACATGGACGGTTATGAACCTGCATAGAAATTCAAACTGCCTCCTTGCTTTCTTTGAAACCCTACATAGATGGTCATGAACCTCCAAAACTTGGAAGGTTGAGACTGATCCACTTTAAAATTACCTGTTTTTAGTGCATATTTTATGATCGTTCTATGCATATTTTTAGTCATATTGCACTTGAAAGGAATGTATTTTTGTATGTTTTTTTATTTCAGGTACAAGAAATGGACATTTGAAAAAAATGAGAGAAATTGAGAAAAAATTGTGCATATTTTATGGCACCATAGCACCGCCCCCAGGCGCTATAGCGCCGCAAACACGGGCGAAGGGCACTATAGCACCCAGACTAGCGCTATAGCGCGAGTAACTTCCCTTCTAAAAGATCCAATAAATTTGGCCAAATTTTGAAGAGATGTTTGAAGCAAACATTGGTTATTTTCAGAGATCTATTAATATGAACAAAGATTGGATGAAATAGAGAACCTTTTTGTAGTATTTGAAGTTCCTTGTTACTTTTTAGGTGTATGTTTTAGTGTGTTTTGAGTTGTAAAATTAAGAGTTTGAGGATTTCTTCAAGGAGACTCCATAATTTGTGTTGGGGAGAAGACATAAGGTACTTTATATTTGTGTTCAAGTTTTTAGACTTGGATTTCAATACAACTGAGTAGTTCCCTTTCTTTCTTCTTTCTCTTGAGAATGATTTAAGGATTTCTATTTATTTTAAAAAATCGTGATGATATTTTCACTGATTTTTCATTGACTTTACAAATTGGCCACTTGTGAGGTTAAAATTTGTTAAGAAATATAGAGACCAAGGAGGGTTATGATTTCACCTAACTAGTGAGTGTCATACTTCATTCTAGGCAAAGCCGTTGCGATCACCTAAGGGGGAGTGCAAATAGAGAGATAAGTTTTGATGGGCGTAATTGATGTTTCTAGGGTGACAGGTTAGATTCTTTTTCAAATTCAGTTTAGAGTTTAGATCATAAGGATCCCTAGTAGGTCTTACAGAGAGGATACAGTGGGTAATGTGGAGGTGAGAGGTCATAATCTACTCAGCACTACTACACAAGTTGATGAAAAACTCTAAATTAGCCTATTTTCTTTGCTAGCACTTGGAGGGGGTAAAGAATACGAATGCTCTATTTGTAACAATACATCATCATACTTTTAGTCATTCAAATCTTACAAAGATTATTATCTCATTGCAAGGGGAATGATCTTTACATATAATTCAAGCTCGTTAAAACTACTTTATTAAATTGTTAATATAGTTGTTTTTATCTGCTTTAATTTAGTTTTAAACATTGTTATCATTTCATTTTCATTTAAATATGCAATTTAAATAGAATTTTCTTTTGAGTTTAACAAGCCAATTTAAATAGTTCAATTATCCTCGTGAGATCGATAATGAGGTTATTAAGGAAAGTCAGATATTACTTGAAACGATACATATACTTGCGTAGTACCTTTAGTATGCAGTTTTATTTTTATTTTTCATATCATTATATTTATTCACACTAGTCGTTGAATATAATTTGGGTCAAGCTTTCAATTATATTTTGGAGATTAAAAAAATACACGTAATTACCGGTCAAGGGTCAGGTTTTTTGGGTCATTGCTTGGGATAGGTAACAGAAACATTTTAAATTTGGAAAGTAAACTTTTGATTTGCAATTTTGTTTAATTTGTAGATTTTATTTTATTAAAATTAAAAAAAAATTAAAAACAAAAAATTTAAAAAAAAAAAGAAAAACCGAAAAATTAAAAATTTTTGAAAATTTTAAAAAATGAAAATATAAAGAAAATTTTATTTTATTTTGCTGTGTTATTTTAAGTTTTGAATTTTATTATTTTGTATTCATAGTTCGAGATCTGAAGTTTTAGTGCCCTATAATTCTGAATTAGAACGTACTGTAAGAAAAATTCAAAAACAAGGAAGACTTCATAATTTTCATGATATGACGAACACTTCACAAAACTATATTGAAATTCAAATTGGTGAAAATGAACATCCTAATTTACAAAAAACTTTAATGGATTATGCAAGCCCTACAACAAATAAAATTCACTTAAGTATTCAAATTCCTACTGTAGTGGCTAACTCTTTTGAACTTAAACCTACAATAATACAAATGGTACAAAACAGTCAATTTAAGGGAACACCAAATGAGGATCCAAATTTACATCCTGTAAGTTTTTTAGAACTGTGTGCAACATTTAAATCAAATGATGTCGTCAGACTTAGACTTTTTCCTTTTTCATTAAGGGATAAAACAAAGATGTGGTTAAATTCATTAGCACCAATATCTAGTTGAACTTGGGGAAATTTGGTACAAAAATTTCTAGCTAAGTATTTTCCACATTTAAAAATTGTTAAACTTAGAAATTATATTACTTCTTTTACTCAGTATGAAGGGCAGCCAATTTTTGAAGCCTGGAAAAGATTTAAGGAACTCCTTAGAAAGTGTCCACATCATGCTTTACCAGACTATTTAATTGTTCAAATTTTTTGTAATAGGTTAGTTGGATCGCATAGATCTCTCATAGATGCTACTGTTAAAGGTTCATTAATGTTTAAATCATATGATGAAGCCTACACTTTAATTGAAGAAATGACTACAAATAATTTTCAATGGTCTTCTGAAAGGACAAATCCTAAGAAAGTAGTCAGTATTCATGATAATGATGTTATTTCAATGGTTGCTTCACAAGTTGCTACATTATCTAGGAAAATAAGCCAAATTAGAATAAAATTTTCTCAAACACCTCATTTGATTGAAGAAAATTCATTATCACAAATGCTTGATTCTCACACTTTATTAGAAACTATAAATGCTATTAATAGACGCAGTAATCCATATTGTAATTATTATATCCCATGTTGGACAAACCATCCAAACTTTAACTGGAATAATAATTCTAGTTGTGGAAGTCAACAATTTGGAAACTGGAACAATCAGGGTAATTCTAACTTTAGACCTACTTATCCTTTTGTATTTAATAGTAATCAACAAGTTAAGGAGAAGAAGTTGTCTTTAGTAGAAGTGGTGTTACAAATGGGTAATCAATTACAGAGTTAGAGTGTTTTTATAAGAAACATAGAGAAATCAATTGAGACAAATTATTAACGCACTTAGCAATAGATCTCTGATGCACAAAAAATATATGTATTTTTAGACCTATATTTTATACTCATTTTTGGTGATATTACGCTTTAAAGGAATTTTTTTTTCATGTTTTGATTTCGGGTTGTTGATTTTTAGCACTTGAAGCAAAAAGGAAGCAAAATGGATGGAATTAGGAGTCAAAATAGTGTTTTAGAAGAAATGTTCAACACCAACAGCGCCAGACTGGGCATCGATAGTGTCATTTGACAGAAAGCACAAAATTACTTAAAAGGCCACTGGTGTCGACCACGCCAATGCTGGTGAAAGGCCTGTTTCTAGAAGATTTGACAAATTTGGATGTTTTTTTAAGAGTTTTTAATGCACCTCTTGAAAAACTGACTTAGGCTCTATTTAGAGCAAAAATTGATCAGAAAAAGCTCTCCCCTCACCTTCTATCCATTAGTCCTTTAGTTCTTTAGAGTTTTGAGTTAGATCTTTGAGTTTTATGGTGAATTTAAGTGTGAATTCTTTTCTAAGAATTGTTGGAGTGGGAGAGAAGTGAGAGATTTCTTCTTCCTTACATCTTCTAGGAGAGAATCAAGAGTCTTGTAAAGAGAGAAAGAGTCCAAGAGAAGCTACAAGAGATTTGATTTGAGAAAGAGTTTCAGATAAGTGTTGTTTGTTTATTATTGTTGAATGAACTTTATTTTATATATGAAATTTGTGTTTTGTCATATCTTTCTCATGAAGTCTAAGTAGTTTTCTTTATCATTCTCCCTACCCTGAGATATGGTGAAATGGAGAGATAATTTGAATGTGTCAATTTTAAAATATAAAATAAATTGTGATGCTTTTTCCACTCAGTTCTTACTTTACTTTTCAATCTGGTCAATTGAAATGATAAAATTTGTTGTAAAAAATATGATTTGGGAAATAGAATATGAGTTCTATAACGGAGTTAAAATCACATTTAATTCCATGGAGGAGTGTTTTGTTCTTGGAATTAAGTGCAATAAATATGAAAATATACATTGTTGGGTGTAGAATTGGAGAACTAAAGTGAGCGTTAGCCTTCAGAGGAAGGGAAGTGGGAGCTCTAGAGTGAGAGTCAGTATCCTCCCACCCTAATAAAAAATTTAGGGACTAAACCTAAGATTAGCCAACAATTCACGATAACACTGAATAAGGATAAAGAATTAAAATTGTTCCTATTTGGCACAATACAGATTTAAACCATTTATCTCATCTCGTTTAACCAAAAACTTATTGTAATTAGAAAGAAGTTTTTTCATATTAGATAATTTCTTCATATAAACATAGTTTGGTAGTTATTGTTTAACTTTACATTGCAGTTGTGCTAGTAGTTAATGACTTAGTTCTGATAGTACCTTAAATATTTGAAATTAGTGAAAGTATTTTTATTTCATTGTTGTGAGTTTTCTAGTTAATTTATCATTTCAAATGTAAACCTTCCTCATGGGATAGATATTTGGGGCTTAAACAAAAAGTCTTGTATTACTTGATAACGATACGTATACTTGCGTAGAATCCCAACATAAATTGCTTAAATTTCTTATTCATAAAATAACACATAAATGTTTTATGCGCTGCTACAAAGCGAAGTCAAATTTATAAATTTTGCACAACTATAATTATCGGGGACCAAGTTTTTGGCGCTGTTGCCGGGAATGTAATGATAAATTAAATAGATTTGGTAAATTAGAAAATTTAGTGATAAAAATTAAAGATTAAAAATTTAAAAAAAAAAGTTAAAATCATTAAAAAAACATATTATATATATATATATATATATATATATATATATATATATATATATATATATATATTTAAGAGTATTTTTAAGAAATTTTTCTTTGCTCATTATATTTGTTTATGCGTAGTGTTATATATGAAGGTTTAGTACCTTATGATTTAAAATTATAAGGTACTATTAGAAAAGTTTGAAAACAACAAAAAAAATTAAAAATTTGAACAAAATGGCGAATAACTTAGATAATTAATAAATGAAAATCGGCAAAGACCTTTAAAAGATTATGTTAATCCTACAACAGATGAACTTCACTTGACTATTCAAAATCCTGATGTTGCTGCTAATTAATTTGAGCTTAAACCTACTATTATCCAAATGTTACAAGATAATCAATTTGGAGGAACACCTACTGAAGATCCTAACATACATCTTACTAGTTTTCTTGAAATATATGCTACTTTTAAATATGATAGTGTCTAATGATGTTGTCAGGCTCAAACATTTTCCTTTTTCATTAAGGGATAAAGCTAAAACTTAGATAAATTCATTAGAATTTGAATCTATCAGAACTTGAGGAGAACTATCACAAAAATTTTTGGCTAAATATTTTCCACCCTAGAAAACTGCTAAGCTTGAAATGATATTACATCTTTTTGTCAGTTTCAAGGGGAATCGATGTATGAAGCATGAGATAGATTTAAAGATCTCATTAGGAAATTTCCACACCATGCTATATCAGATTGGTTAATGTTTCAAAACTTTTTACAATGGATTAGTAGGATCACTTAAATTTATTAAAGATGTTGCTGCGGGTAGATCATTAATGTCAAAAATTTTTGGTGAAGCATACTTTTTAATAGAGGAAATGACTACTAATAATTTTTAATAGCCCTCTGAACGGGTAAATCCTAAGACAATAGCTAGTATTCATGATTCTGATGCGATGTCTATTTTAGTTTCTCAAATTGTCGCTATATCAAAAAAGATTGATTAAATTGGAGTGAATTATTCTCAAATACCACCAGTATTAGCGAAAAATTTACTAAGCCTGATAATTGACACTCAATCATCTTATGAAACTTTGAATGTTATAAATAATCAAAATAATAATCCCAATTCTAATTATTATAACCTTGGATGGAAAAATGACCCTAATTTTAATTGGAATCGTTATAACAATTCAGTGAACCCCTCAGGAAATTCAAATAACCAAGGAAATCCTAACTATCAACCTTATTATTCTCCTGGATTTAACTCTAACCCTAACATACAAGTTAAGGAAAAGAAGTTGACTATGGAAGAATTAATGTTGAACATGAGAAATCAAATATCAAATCAAGGGGCTGCTATTAGAAATAGTGAAAATCAATTAGGACATATAGCCACTGCACTCAGTAATAGACCATCCGAAATTCTTCCTGGCACTGTGGAAGTTAATCCAAAAGATCAAAATAAGGAGCAAATCAAAGCTATTCGATTACGAAGTGGAAACAAGAATCCAAAGAGAAACTGAAGTAGAAGAGGAGAAGGAAGAAATTGAAAGCGACCACAATGAAAAAGAAACAATACAAGTTTCTTTAGAAAAACCACCACCTCTGTTTCCTCAATGATTGAAGCAGAAGAATAATGATAAAAAAATTTAAAATTTTTTTAGAAATCCTTAAAAAGTTAACTATAAATATTCCTTTTATTGAGGCTTTGGAATAAATGCCAAGTTATGTAAAATTTATGAAGGATATACTAAACAAGCAAAGGAAGTTTGTAGATTACGAGACCGTTGCACTTAGTGAAGAGTGTAGTATTATTCAGAAAAAGCTTTCTAAAAAATTAAATGATCCAGGTGGTTTTACTATACCTTGTGCTATTGGTGAAAAATTTTTCGGAAGAAACTTATGTGATCTAGGAGCTAGTATTAACCTAATGCCTCTATCAATTTTTAACCATTTAGAGTTAGAATAAATTTCCCCTACTACAACTCTTCAATTAGGCGATCGATCAATAACTTATCCTAAATGAGTTATAGAAGATATATTAGTGAAAGTGGATAAATTTATTTTTCCTATAGATTTATCGCATTAGATATGAAGGAAAATAAAGAGATTCCTATTATTTTAAAGAGAACATTCATTGAAATAGGGAGAGATGTGATAGATGTGCAAAAAGGAAAATTAATAATGAGAGTCGATGCTCAAGAAGTAACATTTAATATTGTAACATCTATGAAATATCCTGCAATAGAAAGAGATAATGAATATTTTAGGATGAAAGTTATTGATTATCTGAGTAATGAGTAATTTAAGGGAATGTTTGAACAAAAATAAGGCAAGAAGAGTATTTTGAGAATGAGAATGAAAAAAAAGAAGAGAATTTAGATTATGTTCAGGATAAATTTGAAACTTTAGAGCTTTTAGAAAATGATAATAAAAATCTTATTCCTTCAAGTAATAAACCCCCTGAACCTGAACTAAAAGTATTACCTGCCCATTTAAAATATGTGTGTTTAGGAGATTCATCTACATTTCCTATCATTATATCTTCTGATTTAACTAAAGAACAAAAATTAATAGAAAAGTTGAAAAGATGTAAAAAGTCTTTTAGATGGACTTTAGCTGATATTAAAGGAATCAGTCCTTTAATTTGTATGCACGGAATTCTATTAGATGAACAATATGAACTTAAAGCTGGTCCGCAAAGGAGATTAAACCCAATAATGAAAGAAGTTGTTAAAAATAAATCTTAAAATGGTTAGATGCTGGAATTATATATCCTAATTCAGATAGTGCTTGGGTAAGTTCGATTCACTGGGTTCTAAAGAAAGGAGAAGTGATATTTGAAATAAATGATAAAAATGAATTAATTCCAATAAGATAAGTTACTAGTTGGTAAATTTGTATAGACTATAGAAAATTAAACATGGCCATCAGGAAAGATCACTTTCCTTTACCCTTTCTACACTAAATGTTGGATAGATTAGCCGGATCCTTTGCTTTTCTGTGCCTGATCCTTTTTCTTTTATGGCTGACAAAGCGCCATTGAAGTACATTTCCCAGCATTGTGCATCGGAGAATTCCATTTGTAGCATTTGCTCGTCTGGTAACTTGTCATTGAGAGAGGACCCAGCTGACAGTGGGTGTGCAGTGAGAAAGTCTGCTAGTATTTATCCCTTGATAGCACAGAGGGGAACAAAAGTTATATCAAATTGCAATAAGAGCATTAACCGTCTTGCTAAATGTCTGAAGAGTGTTGGTTAGGTTATCAGATGTTGAAACAGATTAACTTTTGAGATTAGGGCAATCTTATGAGAAAGCATGTAATGTTTAAACTTTTGAGTGGCAAAAATTAATGTCAAACAATGCTTCTCAATAGGTTTATACCTTATCTCTGTCGGTATTAGGCGACGACTCAAGTAGTAGAGTGCATTTTCTTTACCCTGATCATTGACTTGGGCTAAGAGGGCTTTAGAAGAGTCATCTAAGGTCGCGAAATAAAGTATCAATGGTTTCCCTGAAATAAGAGTTGCCAAAATAGAAGGTGTCATTAGATAATGTTTAAATCCTTAAAAGCTCGCTAACATTTCTCTTGCCAAACAAATTTGACGTCCTTTTTAATTAATGTCGAGAAAAGCTGACACTTACCTGAGAGATTAGAAATAAAGCGTCTCAGATGTGCCAACTTCCCCTGAAAGGAACGTAGTTGCTTTAAGGTTTTAGGAGGAGGCATTTTCAAGAAAGCTTTAACTTTATCTGGGTTGATCTCGATTCCCCGATGACAGACAACGAATCCTTGAAATTTTTTGGAAGTTACGTCGAATGCACACTTTAAGGGATTTTTTTAAGGTCACATCGTCATAACCGTTCGAACAAGATCCTTAAATCGTACAAATGATCTATTTTTTGTTTACTTTTGATGACCAAATCATCCACATAGCATTCTACTTAGTTATGGATGAGGTCATTAAAAATCTTTGTCATTGCGCGCTGATATGTTGCTTCGGCGTTCTTTAGGCCGAATGACATCATTGTGTAGCAAAAAATTCCAATTAATGTTCTGAAGGCTGTAAGTGTTGCATCTTCAGGAGCCATATTGATTCGGTTGTATCCCGAGGATCTGTCCATGAAAGAAAAAATTTTGTGTGTTGAAGCGATATCCACCATCATTTCAGGCATTGGTAGCGGAAACTCGTCTTTTGGACATGCCTTGTTCAAACCTCTAAAGTCGACACAAACACTGATCTGCCCATTTTTGTTCTTAAGAGGTACAATGTTATCTAACCACGTGGGGTATTGTTCTTTTTACAAAGTTTGCATCTATTAATTTCTTCACCTCGGCGATGAGTTGTTTTTCTATTTTGAGGCACATTCTCTTGGGAGCTTGTTTTACTGGGGTTATATTCTTGTCCACCCTGAGTTTATGAACTAAAATCTCTGTTGATAGTCTTGACATTTCATCATAGCTCCATGAGAAGTAATCTTTAAATTCTGTTATTAGTTTGATCAATTCTGAAGATTCTCCGTCATTGAGTAGAGAACTTATAAATGTAGGTCGGAGTTGTTCTTCAGCCCCTAGGTTAAACTCTTTCAATTCATCAATAGTAGATTTAATTTCCTCCTCAAATTCTTGCGGAGCATCTTCTATTAGTTGATCAATAGATTCATCCTCTATATCAAGGCAATCCTCTTCTGGCTCACTAGTAACAACCATGCAAAATTCAGAATCATCGACTGGTCCAACTATACCACATTTGAGACCCTCTTTTGCGTTGGGAGTTTGACTTTTAACATTCCATAATTTCTTAACAAGTTAAAATTTATCTTTTGGTATTTGTTTTGGTAAGTTTCCCTGTTGAATTAACTTTTGAACACAAGGCAAAAAAGTAACCAAAAGGCAATTCCATTAATTCGTTAGAATCGTCATCCAAATTTACATATTTTTCAAGCTCAGTAGAGGTAGAAGCATGGTAAAATTTGATCAGCTTTGAACCAAAATTATGGACTTGCTTGACCTCTAAACTCTTGACCTTTTGAGGGAGAATCAAAGGGTCATAGCATTGACCTAGTGGTTTATCCAATCATACATTGTTTCATATTCATTCTTCTTTGTATCTTCTAAGGATATTTCGTACTGAGGTTTCTTCTATTTTGTCATCATTATTTCATCTTTGGAACTGTCTTCATTACCAATGTTGATAGTTGGCCTAGTCCGTTCAACGATTAAGTTGATTCTTCCTTGTCCATGTCCTTGGCCTCGACCTCGGGTGCGTGAACTAAAAGAACCTCCACCAACTCGTTGTAAGGGAATGGTTGAAGATCGTTGAAGGAGAGTTGAATGGCTTCCTCTTTGTGATTTTTCTAAATCTTCCTTTTTATTTGTGACAATTTTATGAGAGAAGACATTTTTCTTTGGAGGCGCATAGTAGGCAGCATCTTCATGGATACCAACTTCATGCACTGAAAATGGTTGTAGGTCTCCTTTGATGCAATTTTCTTGACCATCTTTGCAGTACCTGATGTATTGGTGTAAGGATGATAGAACCATGTTGTGCTCATGAATCCATGATTGACCCGAGGTCTCGACCTCGATGATATGAAATTTAGCGATTGTCACTATTTCTCCAACCTTCATAAGTACTGTAATTGATCCAAGGGCTCTTTCTCCCTTTTGGTTGAATCCTCTTAACATCATTTTATCAGTCGTATGCTCTTGAGCTTCAATATCCAAATAGGCCAATGTCCATAGCCTCATCAAGTTAAGAGATGCTCCAGTAACTACTAAAACTCTGGACAACACAAATTTGCTGATGTTGACAGAGATGTAGAGTGGACGGTTGTGGTCGGCTCAACCAAGCAGCAAGTCTTCATCTGTGAAGGTTACCTCAGGCTATTCTTTCAGTGAACAAAAATTTCATCTAAGGATGTGCTGGCCAATTGAGTTAAGCAAATCTCTAGGTCAAGCAAAGTTGTAACCAGAGACTCTCTTATCTCCTATGACAGGATCAGAGTGTCGTAGATGCTTAATCGGGTCAGTACCTTCCTAATATGAGCTAACACATTGTAATCTATTTTATATTATCCTCTGATTTTTTTTATTATGTGGTTCTTCCACTGGTGGAGGTGGATGTATCTCTTCTCAGGTCATTATCTGCTTTCTTTTATCTGTTGGAGTTGTTCTTGGTGGTAATACTTTTTCGCTCCTTAAGTTAACTTCTATGATTTCTTCTTCTTGAGCTACCACTGTTGAATCTTGTGGTGTCTTCTCTTTGTTAGAAAGATCTAGGTTGATGGTAAGCAGTGTACCGCAGTGCTCGAGAATTGGCTCCTCGCTTCCTGTGGTGTCGTAAGCGGCGTCATTGATGTCTTCTTTGGACTTGACAACAAGTTCATCAGACTCGAGTACGATTTGAGGATCTTTTTAGGGATCAAGATGGAAGTTAGATTGGTCATAATCAGTTACGTTTTCACTAGAAACAGTTAAAATGTAGCTTAAATCACAATCATTATATTCATAAGACCCCAGAGGGGCAACAAGATAATCATACAAAGTCAAGGGTTCAAGGATTTTCTTCTCCAAATTCGAGACAACTAATATGGTAGAGGTGGCCTCTATTCTACCCCCCGTGCTATCAATCATTGTAGTGATACTTTTCTTCTTCTTATTTATCCTTGACGATGATGGATCTCCTGGCGAAATCTTCACCACGGGCTTGGATGCTGCAGACTATGAATGGAGGCTTATCTTGATGCAGACTGGATCTTGTTCAGTATTTTCTTGGATGATCTACTCCAGACCTCATTCCATTCTTCTTCTCTGGTATATGCAGAAGATTGTTTTGATGAATCTTATATTTGATTGAGGACCCTTTTGAGTTTGTCCCAAGTTGTACTCCATCCATCTGTTCTAATATACAGACCGAAATCATATTTATGGAACCTCTTTTAGGTTCTCTTAAATATTCTTTCGGGATTGCTATGTTCCCTTATTTAAGGTTCCTCTTGAGCCAGTCCTTAAAGACGAAGCATACCTCTATAGTGCATCCGAGCAATAGGTAGTATGGGAAATAATATGGTTCATTTTTCCTACCCACCTCTTCGGGCTTCTTCGGGTCTGGAAGTCTGAATTCCAGCTTCTTCATCAGACTTTTGAATATTTTAGGTATAGCTTCATATTTGAAAGAATACACCATTTTACATCATTCTGTCAGGGACATTTTCTTATCCCTTGTTCGAGGTGATCCTTCTTGAGGCGATCGCTGGTTGGATTGACTACTCAATTTCCGAGCATACTGTGATGAAGACTGGCGAGGATCTTCTGCATATATCTTCATCCGTTGCTTTTCTTGATTTCTTTTCGAACACTCTGGTCACCTTAGCCTTTTCATGTGACTCCATGTGCTTGATTTCTTCTTAAAGACTGTTGGCTTTATTGAGTAGCTTTATAAAGGATTTGATGGTGAGTCCCTTGAGCATGAAAGCTACTGGTCCATGAATGCTCTTGAGTAGAATTTCAATCGCATGATGTTCCTATGGCTGAGGTTCACATTTCATGCTAAGGTTTCTCCACCTCAAAATATAGTCCACCAAAGTTTTGTTAGGCATTTGTTTTTCCATCATGAGCACTTTAATAGACACATGATGTTGCGCTCCAGCGAATCATTTCACAAACAGTTGTTCCAACTCGAAAAGTGTTTTAACTGACCTGTTGGGCAAGTCAGCGTACCAGTCAAAAGCAATTCCTGACAAGCTGCTGACAAACTGCTGGAAGAGTAGAGCTTTACTATTTCTCGTGTTGCCACAACTGGCTCAAAAATGTGTTTTATGTTATATGGGATTCCCAGTCCCATCAAATATCTTGAAGCTTGGGGCCATAAAACCCTTGGGGAAAGGCACGACATCAAACTCCTCTAGGTAAGGTATACCCTTTAAAATTAATGCAACACCCTTAGATTGGGTTAAGGTGTCCCACACTTGTTCAACCATTTGCTTGAATTCCTTTTCTAGTATAGCACCTGATGGAAAATCCTTTCTATGTTTCTCGTTTCTTTTTTTTTGAAGCAACCTCTGTTCTTTCATCTGTGATGTGTATGATCTTCAGCTGATTTATCTCTGGAGAAGCCAATTGCGGTGCTTGTGATTGCCTCTGAATAGTGGCCTTGGAGGTCATGGATGCGGCCATTTCTTTTATTCTTTTCTCCAGTAGACTAACTTGTTCATCTCTTAGGAGGATAGCCCTACGCAACTCTTCTACGACGTTCTTTTCGACAAGAGGTTGAGCCTCACACGCAGATGTGGGGGCTGTGGTTTCAATTACATGGACTTCCATGAAATCTTCCTCCAGGTAATCATTGTAATCAAAATTTTCCTCATTGCAATCGTCAAAAACTCTGTGTTCTCGAGCCAACTCAAAAATCTCGATCATGAGCTTCTCAAATATTTCTTCAATTATTTATTCCTTGATCACTTGAAGTTCTGGAGCACTCTGATGAATCTCCTCTTCTTGTTCCTCCATCTCACTGGCTTCATTCTATGTTCTTGTCCCGCAGATATTTCAGACCCTAACTTCATTCTATGTTCTTGTCCCGCAGACTTACCGAACTGTATCGATGCATCGACCTTGGGTACCCATACCTTTTTCTTTTTTGACAATGATGTCTCAGGACGGAGTGTCTTAGTAGAAACATCAGTATGTCGAGGAAAAGTATGCTCCCCGTTGTGTAGACCGGCTACAGTGTCAGGTAATCGTCTTGTCTTTGCCTTTGGGATTGTAGGAATATCTCCATAATGGGTGACTGATAAGATTTTTGGACCCAGTATTTACTTAACCGGTCAACGACCTGCGGTCCTGGTGCGGTATAATTAGTAGTAATCACTGTGGTATCAACTCTGTTCCCTAAAAGGAACCAAATAGGGATGTGAGTAGGTGACACTTCAGTTGTCTTGTGAGACTGTCTAGCGAACTTGAAGTCCTTCAAAATTTTCTTCTTCGTGTGAGGGGAAATTGCATGTCCCATTCATTTAAGTAACTCACTAACTGAACATCCTTCTTTGGCAGCTAGCCTTTTGAAAATTGCACTAACTCAGTTGATAAGAGTGAACTTCTTTCTCTCCTCACCATGTCCATGAAGTGGTGGTAATGAAGCGACAATTTGCTTGATACTCTTGTATCCATCGGTATCTGTCAGAGGATGGACTCAACTCCCTCATAGGAGTGGATAAATTTCCAGTCTTCTCAGGAGCTTGGGCTTTGATGGCCCTTCCAACCCTTCTGTTACGGTTCCTATTTTGAGTTTGGGTTAGTGGTATAGTCCTTGAGCTTGATCTGATTTCAAATACGGGTGGTGAGACAGTTAATCCCTCAGTTGGATCCTAAATAATAATTACTTCTTTCCCCTTAGCAGCAACGGGGATAACAGGTTTGGTGGGTGCCGTGAAGACAGTAGTTTTGGCCTTCTTGCAGGTAGATAAGTCTTGAAGGCATTTCAG
Organism: Phalaenopsis aphrodite; assembly: GCA_003013225.1. Lineage (NCBI taxonomy): Eukaryota > Viridiplantae > Streptophyta > Magnoliopsida > Asparagales > Orchidaceae > Phalaenopsis > Phalaenopsis aphrodite. The sequence continues at coordinate 244,635 of NEWO01000452.1, read as the reverse complement.
ATTGAATTCTACAGACGGTTCCTGTATTTCTAGAGCAACAATCTTCATCACTACAAACGTGGCTTTCCCTAGGATGACCTCGAGATCTTCAAGTTTGGCTCCAAATTTGATGGTAGGAACGAGGTTACGGGCTTCGTGGCTCGTTGACAGGTTGTAGGAAAAGGTCAGCGTTGGGTAGGCCATTGTAGCAGGCTTTAAAACAGAAAGTTTTGGGGTTAGCTATCTGACCAAAACCTCATGGTTTTTAGTGTAAGCACTGAATGTAGAGGTTGATCTGTAGATCGGGCGGGTCTTAATTTATGGGTATTTTAAAATTTTATTTAAGAAAATTCAAGAGGTGGAAAATTTAATTAATATAAGAAAATTTTAAAGTGCTCACAACACAACACTATTTGGTTTAATTTGCAGAATACTAAATCAAATTTGGAAGGGAGATGTGAAGTATTTTAGGACCCAGTGCAAAACCCATTTAGCGGCAGACAATGCCCAGGTGGAACTAGTCCAGCGACACACCTATTGGGGGTCCAACCCCACATGAAAATTTAAAGAGTCCTTAATGGCCTCCGTTCAAACATGGTTGAACAGATAGTCCTGAAGTCCAAGGAGCTAGTCGACTTTCCCAAGACAGAAATGGGTAAAGTATGTCAATGGAAGAAGGGTAATTTAGTCCAAGAGGGACATGGACACATTACCGATGTGTGAAGATAATATTCCTTGATTTGTATGGAGAGAAAATTTTGTCCCCAACAAAGTCGCCAGAAGCTGTCGACGCTATTTTTGGTTGGAGGAGTTGGTCATAAGCTGTCCGTCACCAGAATTAAAATCCGGTCACCTGTTTCGAAAGGACGTTTTAATTTACATATATATATTTAGTTTTAGAAAATTAAGAAATCAAACTGACCCCATATTTTTCATAGTTTAAATGAAAGAGAATTGTACCTCAAATCCTGTGTTTATCCCGAAGGATAAACACAAGACTTGAGGATGAAGCGTGATCAAATAAGCTAAGGAATATATGACATCCATTTGATCTACAAAATCTTTGTATTTGCTGACAAGTTTTGCTATTTAATATAAAGAATTAAATAGGGTTTATATTAAGTTGGGTTCAGACATGCTTCCTATAAGGGCAAGACCCTATAGTTAATTACATCTTAAATGACCAAAGTCATCTAAGAAGACTCTCGATAAAAATCAGGAAATACTATCATCAAGGAGTTTCAAAGGGTAGGACTTTTCAATGAGATCGAATGTAGAGTTGTGAAAGGGGGTTGGTTCAAATTTGGAACATTTTGTTGTAGAGTCCAAAGAAGGAAGAACTTGGGGATGTCATGGATCTAGAAGAGAACCCCGGTGACTTCCCAAGCTATCCTAAAGTTTGGCTTCATTTCTGAGGAGAAATTTTTAGGAGTTTCATCCTGCCAATTTTTTTAGATAGGGCTTACATTCGTGTGAAACTATCACACAAATAGCCTGGAAGATGTGAGGGTTTAGGTCATGATGAACGATGACATCGGAATCCTAGGACGAGTTAGGGCTTATATTGTATAGCAGGGTTGTACAAAAGCCTAAAGATAAGGTGTGGATTTGCGTTGCATAAGAAAGCAACCTCAAAGTCCTATGGCTTTGTTGCTTATATCTAAGGAAGGAAGACTTGTTTAGCTGGGGAAGACGGGTTTTGCTGTTGAAGATGGCCGTGTTGCCCACCATGGTAGCTCCAAGCTCCTTGCCATGACGAGTTTGAGTTTTTTTAGTGTGTCAAGTTATGATGTCAAATCAGGTGGCTCTATGGTTATAGTTCTTTAAATTTTATGGGGTCATGCTAAAGTTTATTAGAGCGACACCGGTTAAGATTCTATGGTTCCCTCATTCCAGCACCACTATTTTATATTGGATTCACTTAGTCCAAATGAGCTTACTAAACTTAACTTAATGAGTTCCATAATTTCATTTAGACAGTGGGAAGTTTCGTTAGCAACCGTATGTTGCCTCATCCAAGGAATTCCCGATCATCCAATAGAGACATCTTAATTTAGTTGCAATTGTAGTTTTGTGTGATGCTTGTGATTAAATTTTGAGTTATNAATGTTGTGGCGAAGAATTTTATCTTAGTTGATTTTAGTTTTAGTTTTGGTTTTGGTTTTGTGGATATCCTGATAGTTTTAGTTTTCATGCAGGGTGACATCATTGTTTTGCATGCAAATTTGTGTAAGCATAAAAGTATAGCATAAAAGTACAAGAAAAACAACACTGAAAACTATAAAAGCGTACCTGACAAGTCTTCTTGTTCCACCACCTGAAACTTAAAATGCATGTGAAGGCAGTTCATGTAGAGGGAAAAAAAGTAAAGTTTTGGTAGTTTTCCTAACCCTATGTCATATCTAGGTGGGTCCTTAGGAGTTTATTTAAGGATGATTTTGTCAAGAAAAACATATTAAGTTTAGTAGATCTCTGAGGTATCCAACGGTTCATGCTACTCTCTCGCCGCCTGGTGAAAAATCCCGAGTTCTTTTAAACTTATTATGTTGCTTAATAATTCATCCTGTAAATAACCTTAGTGCTCAGTGAGCATTGATGTCTCAATTATCCCTAAAAATAGGGTAATTATAACTCATAATTCAATTTAAGAATTATGTGGGTGAAGACCCTTAAAGAGACAAGTTTAAGAGACTTAGCCAAATTCTGAATTGGGCTTGTAGTATTTGAAAGATGTTTTAATTTTCAATGATGTTTTCTTTTCTAATCCTTATTTAAATGAAACTTGATTTAGCCTAAGTCACTACTAAGCCCTTAAGATTTTGGTGAGTGTCTTAGTCATTGCAAATGAAATTGACTTATAAGTAATAGTGATAATTCATGTTTTTATTTTTTTTTTCATCAAGTAAGGGTATTAAATTAGTGAGTTATTAACACCCAAAATCATATCCCTAAATTTAAGATCATTTAATCAGCAAGACTCCCAAATTTATGTAATTTAAGGAAATTGCAAATTTATCCTTTTTAATTAAGACAAGTGAGGTTGGTTTCTACTAGTTAACCCCTTATGTTTCAAACATCCAAATATGTTAATTAGAATCAAAGATTTTCCATTTCCCTTTCTGAAATTAGTCCTAAACGTTAATTAAGGCTAAATTTCCAAAATTACACATTTGCCCCTAAGGCTCTGTCACTACATAATTCATCAAATTTAATCCAAATTACTTTGGAACTTTTGTCCTACCTCACTCATGGGACAATTGAGACATCAGAGAAGAAAGTGTGAATTTTCAAAATTTAATTTATATATATAATTATTTTTAATGCAAAAATAGGGTTTTTCAAAGAAAATTCCTAACTTTACCAAGGTAAATTCTAATCCCTTGAAATTCTTATGGAGGTAGGTTTAGACCAAAGAAGCCTTTGGACTAAATTTCATGATTTTTTTGAATTTTATTCAAATTTTAAGAATTATTTTAAGTTCTAGGGTGTTTATTAATTATAAAATATTTTAAATATGGAAAATAAACTTTTGTATTTTTATTAAATCTCTCTGATGTCATTGGACATAGAGAAACAAATTTCACATTTTTCTAATTTTTCTTTGAATTATTGGAATTATTTTAGTAAAAATCTATTTTTAGCCTTTAAAAATTATTTTAAGCTTCAAAATTCAATATATTTATTTAGAAAATCAGAAAAAATATTCCAATTGTTCCTAAGTGCTTAGGAAGAAATTTAGAGCATTTTGATTAATTTTATTATCTTTGTGAATTTTATCATTTTTTAATTATTTAAATATTGAAGAAAAGGCTAAAAAAGGAAGTTTTTATTTTTATTTCAAATTTATTTTTATGAAATCTCCCTGAACATAGAGAACTCCAAGAATTAAGTTTTATAATTTTTTAAGTTATATTTTAATTATTAAAAAATTATTTTAGTGCGAAAAATGTTAATTAACTTTAAAAATCAATTGAGATATTAAATGAACTCCAAATATTTTGAAATTTTTATAGGGAGTTCTATGCACTTTAGATTTTAGTAGAGATAAAAAATTAAGTCATTTACATGTTCGTGTTACCCAAAATTAATTTTATTTTTGTTTTAGGGTTGGTGAAAATTAAGTGCATTCTCAATGGCTTGACCCGTGAAATTATTTCCAAAGGGTCCTCTGGTCATAGTGAACCTTTCAAACTTTTCTTGGAATTTTCTAAGCAACAGTGTAATTATCATGATTAATTTATTCAAATAATAGACATAAACTAGAAAGTTATGGATCTTTATCTAGGGACTTCCTCTAACCTTAGAAAAATCAGACAATATTCCCTAAGACAGAGGCAACAATAGGCTAAAATTTCAAGCCATGATGATAAGCCTACATGCATGGAGAATAAAAACATTCAAATCAGTGTTTAATTAATTAAAAATAAAACATGCATCAAATGGACTTCAAACCATTTCCACATTGTCCTCCTCTATTCATTGAGTAAGATGGTATTTTTATTTTATTTTTATGATTTTTCTACACCAAGATATGAATTTTTAAAGTTAGGGATCATTTTCTAATTTTTAAAATTCCCTATTTATCTATTTAAATGTGCGGCACTGACTGGATCCCAGGCAACTCTGAAGACATGCGTGGCACGCTCTGGTTAGAGACCGCCATCCACATAGTCGCTGACTCGGCCCGCGGTTCAAGTAAAGAAGTGCGGTCTAGCTTGATCTCCTTCGTCCATCCGATAGACATGAGATCGAAAAACTCCCCGTCATCATCCTCGATAGAGTGATCTCGTGACCATCCACACTAAAACACTAAGAACTTAGCCTAGTCTCAACCAAATCACTTCAGTTTTTATGCTATGGACTCATCTAAGTGAGATGAACATATCGATACGGTAATCATGCAATTAAATTAAGCCTAATCAAATGGAGAATCAAAATAGGCTCAAGAGGAGGAGAGGTTCAATACCTTGGCTCTAAGAAGGGAAGCTTCGATTAGAAATGCTCGACACGTTCGTTGGGGCCCAAGGAGGCTAGGGATTAAGCCTATGGTCATGGTGCAAGGTCTAGGTAGGAATTCAACCAAGGTGGATTTCAGGTGTTGGTCTTGAGCTATGCTAAGGGCTCTGTGGAAGGAGAATTTAATGGTACTTTTCCTTCTTTCACTGTGGTGAAGGTGTGGGTGAGTTTAATTGATTTTTGTGGAGTGTAGGAGTGTAATGAGCTCTGTCCTGGTTTTAGGCAAAGATTCAAGCTCAAAATTGGGCTACAGCAAGGGGATTTAGGGCAATGTGGTGGTTGGATTGCACAAAGGTCTCAGTGAGGCTTTGGGATCAATTTGGGGAAGTCTCTCAGAGAAAATTTTAGTACACCTCCATGGTCGTGGAGGTGGAGCTTTTATAAAAATTGCTAAGGGGTGGCTCTCAGAGCCAATCTTTGGGTGTATTGTGATGCTTGGGTGGAGGGCATAGGAGCTCTATCACTTGATTTGAGTGAGGTGGCCTCTGGGTTTGATTTGGGTGAAATTTAAGAGGAGGTGTCCCTCAGTTTTGGCATCTCCCGTGACTAGGTCGACCGGCCATGGAAGGGGGAGGTGGCTAGGAGCTCAAGAAACCCAGGGGAATATGTCACAATAATTTATTGCAATGAGGAATTATTTTGGCAAAGATATCTTAATCCTAAGCAAAAATGGAAATCAAATCCCTTAATTTGAGGGACCCTTGGTCCAAGGCTCGTCTAGCTTGGGTTTGATGGCTTTTGGCTTAGTCTTAGGGTTCAACTAATGGCTGTGGTGGAGTTAATTTGATGACTTTAGGGTGGTTAGGTTACATTTAGTGCATGGGTCCAAGTGAGTGCAAATGATCAAAATTTGGGTTTGGGCTAGGCTAACCATGTTAATTGGCCCAAATAAATGTTGCATTTAATGTATATGATCATAAGGAACAACTTGGGTGAAGGATGAAAGTGGTTTTGAGTTCAATTGGATGGTCAATTTGAAGGAATTTTGAAATTTGATCAATTTGAGAATATTGGGCTAGGTTTAGGTTTAGGTTGGGCTAGCCTTAGATGAGGTCCAACTTGATTGTTGTAAATGGTCAATAGGGATCTCATGAAAAGTTCTCAACATAAATTGGGTGTCAATTTTGGGGTTAAGGCATTCAAATTGATGAGAATAGTTCATGTGGCCAAAATTGGCTTGTATTTGGTATAGATTGGTCATATCAAGGGTGAATTTGAATTTAGAATTTAAATTGGGGGAAATTGAGACCAATTTGATAGACATTTGAGGTAGATGTGGGGAAAAATAGGTCTTTAAAAGGTAATTTGGGGGTTTTAGTCAATCATGGTCAAATTGATCAAATTTAGTCATGTGGTAGTTGAGAAAAATGAAATTGGGAATATTTGGAATGTTTTGGGACTTTTTGGGATTTTTTGGAAATTTGGGCTAAATTTAGGGTATTTAGGTAATTTGTGGGAGTTTAGGGGCAAAAGGCTAGGTTGGGTATCTTAGTAGAGTTGGAGTGCCAACCACCATAAAAAGTCATGGACCAATGGAAACCCCATTTTAGGTCCTCTATGTAGTGGTCTTAGCTAAACCCTAGCCTAGGGCTAGTGAGTTTAGAGGAGCACCTACATGAGTCTCCCAAAAGTATCAAGGGACCAAAGCCTAGAAGTTTAAGTTTAGAATTGTGAGTGATTGTTAGTGCAAGTATGTACTTTAAGCCCTAGACCAACACTCAGGGTTAACCCTAAGGTCCAGCAGTCCTAAGGGTGACTCATCTTGAGTTCCCCCATAATGATCCCACCTACTAAGTGCAGGAGGTTAGGACCAATATGTGGAATTTCAAGTTGAGAAGAGAAGAGTTTGGAATTTTTAATGGTGAGTATTCTTTCTAGTATTCTAAGAATAGTCAATAGGAAAGTCCAATGGCTATACCATAGGCTAATATTTAGTTGTAATAGCTTATTAACTATACTAACGTTCCTCTATTTAATAAGTAACCATGGTGTAACTTACAAATCATACCTATGAATTATAAACATGGGGATAATTTTCAAGAGATGCATAACATAATTCTCACAAAAAAAAGTATCAAGTATTCAAAGCTTTCTTCTTCCTTTGTTGCATTGATTAATGTTCTATACCTTAGGCATGATTCACCAAACAATTTGGGATCACACAATGAAAATTTTTCTACATAGAGTACAAATCACTCCATATTATGTACTTAGTGTGTAATAAGAAGCTTTGAGATATAGTTTAGGGGACTAATTGTTCTTCAATAAAAACAAAGATATAGTTAAATTGAGCATCTTAACTATAAAAATTTAGTTATTCTAAGTTTTATTAATTCTAACATAATTAAGGCACTCAAATACTCAAAAAATATTATATGATAAAGTGAATCACTCTAGGTCATCTAATATAGTGATTTGGAATCAAATAGTATTTATAAAGAATGACACTAAAAAAAATTATAAATAGATACCCACTCTCCTCAAGAAGGGTGACCTGTACTTAAAAAAATTTATTGAAGGGAACTCTAAGCTCTTATAGATTCTAAGGCTTCACCACTACCAAACAACCATCATCAGGCTATCGCCATTATTGGACTATTGTCACCTGATTTTTTCCTTTACCGAGCCACCATCATTTAGCCATCACCATTGTTAACCACTATCTCTCAACCATTGCTACCATCACCATCCTCATCAGACTATTATTGCATAAAAAATCTCCATGATTGCTATTGTTATACCATTGTAGCTTAGTAATCACTTCCAATAATACGGGCATCATATTTCCATTACATGAATTCAACACTCAATATTCTATCATCACTTCCCAATGTGTTCCACCACACTCATAGTGAAAACAATTTCCATAGCCCCCGCCTATGTAGTATTACTCCTAGATGTTCAAAGGCTAACAAAGTCCAATAACATTCATCAACACAGTGAAATTATTTTAACTCAAATAGACTCGATTATATTTTTTCTTTTTGGGATTTACATGTAAAAAATCTTATGATCCTCTTTATTAACTTTTTTTTATCTGTGTGTGTCAAATATTTGTACAATAGTAAGATGCTAATATATCACTTTAGCACCATAAATCTACTAATACACAATATTTTGGTGTCAAATGTATGAAAAGAATCCCACATTAATAGAATATGCAATTCTTGATAAATAGATAATAAACTTCATATTTTCAATGAAGCTTCCCTGTTTTTCTAAAGGAACATATCAGGGCTTGGGATGTCAAGCATTTTTTCCCTTCCTCGACAAGCATTATCTTGCCAGTAAAGGAACCTCAAGCCTATCTTTAGAAGACTAGGTTTGTAGGATTAAGGAGCCTCAGAATAATATTCTTCAACTTTTATGTGAGGATTGACATCTAGTAATAATATAATCATATATGTTTTACATGCCTCAAAATCAACCAACAATAAAGAATTCTCCACTTGAACTTCACATACTAGGCCCCATCCATCATGTTGAAAAGCATATCAATGCAGATTTAGCTAAGTGGTAAATCATTTTAGATTGTAGGAAAACTTTCACTACAACCTCAACAAGTCATTCACATCAACATCTTGGGCATGGTTATGTTTTTATTTTCTTGTGGACTTTTTCTTATTATCTGATTTATGAAAACTAAATTCAAACTCAGGAACAACATTCACTACATTTTCAAAAGGTTATTTACATCAACATCACGGCCTCTATTGTTATTGGCTAGTCTTTTTTGCCTTCTACTTAACTAGTAAGGCTATGAGAATCAATTCTAGGTTGAGAAAAATTTTACCACAACATTAAAATGTCACTCACATCAACATTTTATACATGAATTTGGTAAATCAATCCCGTGACTCATGATTGTGAGACAGCTTTAGTTATATCGATAAAAAAAATATTATTCATAATTATGAACTTATCCTTCCATGATTCATTCCTTCCAGGGAAATCTAGCTAGGATTGGGAGGGCATTATGGTCATGATATTAAAGGGATGTTAATGCAAACATCTTAGACTTAGTAATAGTTAAATAAGTTTTCAACATCTTTGATAATATTAATAGCAAGAATCTCTTTAATCCTTCCCATAAATAAAAAGAATTCTACCAGCATATTTCAAGTTCTACACACACTCATTATCTAGATTTCTAATCCCTATACGAGGGCATGGTCATCACCTAAAAAAGGTAATACAATTTAAACATAGTCCTAAATTACCTTTGATTTGGGATCCATGTAATAATCATATTTTCACAATTTGGGTATAATCAATCTTAGAGAGATTTTATTTGATTTCTTCCATATAGATTAATGTTACATAGTAATTCTCGTATGCATAGTTTTTAAAAGTTCAGTAATATTATTTTAGATTTCATCCATGTAGGTTAACATCATTGAATAATATTCTGACAAATAACCTTGTGCTAGCAAAAAATATTTAGTAAATTTTCCTCAAACTCTCTCACATATACTTGACATCATCTAGTCACACTCTAATAAATAGATTCAGATAAAACAAATATTAATGATAAAATTTTTTAAATTCTCTTGTGCACAAGCTAATGTCATCAAGTAATCCTCTAATGAATAATCTCAAACAACTTAAATATTTTTTGACCTATTATGCACAAGCTAATATCATCAAGTAAAATAATGGAAAAAAACTTATACAGTTCAAACTTCCATACAAAATATCATCGTTGAGCAATAATCAAACAAGTAGTCTTCAGATAGTTTAAAGATCCTAAGTGAATTTCATTCAATCATTTCTACACAGGCTATGTTTTCTAGTAATATTGTAATAGATAACCTCATGTAATTAAACAATCATTGTATATCATCTTCAATCTCTTCAGTATATGCTAATCATTTTGTTGCTCATTTATCATTATACAATGTTTATAATAACCTAAATAGCATCAAGTGATTGCCTTGATTTGGAAACCTAAATATAGCATGCATAACCTCTAGTACCTAGCTATGATATTTTAACATCAAGCATCTATATTCCAAATGGTGGAATGTGGAGGCTTTGTTGGTGGTTGTGGGTGTTGTGCTTGTTGGTGGCATGTGGAGGATGTGTTGGTGGTTGTAAGTGATGTGCTTGTGAGTGCCTTTGGTTGTGTGTTCTGTTGGGCTTATGTATGTGGGTTGGTGGTGGATGTGAATGTGAGTGTGTTGGTAGCTATGGAGGTTGTTTTGGTGGCTATGGGTGTTGTGCTTGTTGGTGGCATGTGGAGGTTGTTTTGGCGGCTATGGGTGATGTCCTTCTTGGTGGCATATGGAGATTAGGTTGATGGTTGTGGGTTATGTGGCTATGTTAGTGGTTTTGGGTGTTGTGATTTATGGTGGCATTTGGAGTCTGTGTTCGTGACTAAGGGTGATGTGCCTGTTAGTGGCATGTGGAGGCTATGTTGGTGGTTATGGGTGATGTGATTGGGTTAGTTTTTGGGTGTTGTGCTTGTTGGTGGCATGTAGAGTCTGTGTTGGTGGTTGTGTGTGATGTTCTTGTTGGTGGATTTGAAGGCTTGTAGGTAGTTGTGGGTGATGTTTTTTTTGGTGGCATGTGGAGGTTTTGTTGGTGTTTGTGAGTGATGTACCTGTTGGTGTTGTGGAGTTTGTGTTAGTGGGTGTGGGTGATGTGCTTGTTGGTGGCATGTGGAGGCTTTTTTTGCCGAGCTTGGTTTAGTGGGTTGTTGGTGCATGTGAGTGTGTGTGTGTGTTGATGACTTTAGAAGTTTTTTTAGTGACTATGGGTAATGATTTTGTTGGTGGTTGTGGAGGCTGTAATGGTAGCTGTGTAGGATGTGTTGGTGGTTGTGGATGATGTGCATGTCGGTGGCTTGTGGAGGCTATGTTTTTATGCTTATTCGTGGCATGTGGAGTCTATGTTGGTTGTTGTGGGTAATGTGCATGTTAGTGACATGTGGAGTTTGTGTAGGTGGTTGTGGGTGATGTGGCCATATTGTTAGTTGTGGGTGTTGTGCTTGCTGGTGGCAAGTGAAGTTTGTGTTCGTGGTCGTAGATGATGTTCTTATTCATGGATTTTGAGACTTGTTGGTGGTTGTGGGTGATGGGCATGTTGACAACATGTGGAAGCTGTGTTGGTGGGTGTGGGTGATGTGCCTTTTGGTGACTGTGGAGGTTGTGTTGGTGGGTGTGGGTAATGTTCTTGTTCGTGTTAGGTGTAGGTTTATTGTGTTGCGCTTGGGTCTGTGGATTGGTGGTAGATGTATGTGGGTGTGTGTTGGTGGCTTTAGAGGCTATGATTGTGGCTATGGGTGATGAACTTGTTGGTGGCTTTGGAGCCTGTGTTGGTGGCTATGGTGTGTGTGTGTGGTTGGGAGTGTTGGGTGGTGGTGGCTATGAGTGTGTGTTTTGTAGGGGATGGTGGTTGTGGCTGTTGTGCTTCTGGTTAGTGGTACTATCACTTTTCTTGTTGACCCAAAGTATTTTTATTTTTTTCCTTCTTTTTTTTAGCATTGTAATGGTAAGGACAAAATAAGTCACCTCATCAGCAAAGTGGGTTAAGAAAGTCACAATAAGACTCTATAATCTTTGTCTTAAAAAGATTAAGCTTGAAAATAGACCCACTACCTGCCTTAATAAAGAAGGGTGGTAAAATATTACAAAGAAGTTCAATGAAATGACAGGAAGGAACTACAATAGATTAAACTTTAAGAACAAGTGGGATTAGTTGAAAAAGAAGTGGAAGTTATGGAAGGAACTAAAATGGGGATCAACAGGCTTGTGTTAGGATCCAATCAAACAGATTATTAATACTTCAGAGTGGTGGTGGACTGAGAAATTTGAGCTAATGACCGAACTCCTTAAGTCTTATTTTTCTTTCTTTGTCCCTCTAATCTATTTTAAGTAATAAACATTCTCGTATGTTGCAGGCAGTGCCAGTTGCCAAGAAATTCAAATTAAGTGAATTGAGCCAAACTTGGAGGGTAAGTTGGACCATGTGTTCAGTGGGGTTGTTGCGACAGGCAAGCACACATTCACCCCAAGTGAGCATTGGTTTGCAAGCATACCAAAGGACTTGGAGACTGAGTAAGTAAGTGGGTCAGGTGAAGTATCCAGCCTAAATCAGAAGGAGCTGGAGTCCACATGCCAGTCAAAGTGGGCAAGGACAGAGAAAAAGCAAAAAAGAAGAAGCTTCTTTCACCAGAAAAGTAACAACAAAACTGATGGAAGTATGCACAATTTTGGCTGGTAACTCATAGAAGAACTCCATAGAATAATTTCTTTGAGTTCTACAAACATATCATGAAGTTTAAGATAAGTCATTCTATTTGAAATCCTTGAAGTTGTTGGAGGATTCGACCCAAAAGATGATATCGATGAAGATGCCCCCCAAACTTCAAGTTGAATATTTACATTTGTTTCTGGAAAATTGATTTTTTGGAGTTATTGTTTAGTGGATTTTGTTTTTTTTTCAGTTTGTTTCATGATTTTTTTTTATTTGGATGTTTTTCTTTCCATCATGAGCAATCAATCTGTTGATGTGTAAATATTTCTACTCATTATGATCCACCTGTAGTTTTTATATGTACTTATTAACATTGTCTGATTCACATTTATTACTGAACACTTCTTTGAGATCGGTTCACATCGACTAAGCCTTACAAGAAAATTACAACAACTATGGTTTTACTATACGAATAATACAACACCTATGCTGATCAAATTTCCTACATGACATCGAGTTATATTGGTGATAAATGGATCGATGAGTGATACACCTAAACTATATAGTGTTATTGTACACATTTTTATACATATTTTTGAGATATTTTACTTTAATGAAGGTTATTTTTGGTTTTTTTCTTTCAGGTACAATACAATGGATGAAAAATGCTAAAAGAAGTGAAAAAGGGTCAAATTTGGAGCAAAAATGAAGAAAGGTGCAAAAATGAACTAGGGTGCCTAAGCGCCAGAGGCTCCGCGCCTAAGCTCTAGGTACACCGCGCTTCAGTGTCAGAGGTAGTTACTTGTTGATATATTTAATTTTAGCAAATTTTTGAAGAGGTGAATGAAGCAACCCTTGATAAAAATGTGAGAAATAGCTTATGGACACAAAAATTCAGTCAATTGGCTTTTGAGAAGATAACGTCTAGAAGATTCATTGAATGAAGACGCTTTTTTGAAGAGACACTAAGGCACCCCTTGGATTTTTATAAGAAAATACTTAGATTTTATAAGAGAGGAGGCTAGCCACCCATCAACTTTATAGCCATCATCCATCTAATTGGCCGTCGCGCCCATCGCCACCACGCTCATCGCTGCCACCGAACACTTTCCTTTTTATCTTGAGTTTTAGTTTGTAATTTGAGTGAAGGAAGAGAATTCAAAGGAAATTCAAGACATTTGGTGGAAAGGATTTGAGATAAGTGTTCAACGTTGTGACTACACTTGGTTTTAATTTAGATTTTTTGTTTGAGTGCATGATTTCTACTTTTAAACTCATGTGTGCTTGTGTTTTCTCCATGGATTCTGAGTAGTTTTTTTTATCTTTTTTCTTAAAATGATAAGCAAATAAATATTTAAAGGAAGTTGTGTGAAGAATTAGGCTTCAATGTTGGAAGAAGTGGTGATGATTTGAAACTTTGCACTTCATTTACTTCTTGATTTGACCAATTAAGATGTTAATACCTGTTGTGAGAATATGTAAGATCTGAGATGGTATTTTCTCAGTGAACAAATGGTTAGAATCACATATTGATTTCCTTAATGAGAATGTAGTTCATGAGGTAGAGTGCAAATAAATAGTGAAATAAACTTTTAAAGAGTGTAGAATTAGAGAGCTTTAGAGTGATAGGCTAAAGCCCCCAACTTGATTTATAGTTTTAGGTTTTGATATGAGATGTTAGCCCCAAGTAAAGGAAGAAGAGAAAACTCTAGAGTGAGAGCTAGCATCTTCCCTGCTGATACACCCAAAATATATGCACTTTTAGACCCATATTTTTATACTCATTTTTGGTGATGTTGCACCTTAAGGGGTGATATTTTCTTAAGTTTTATTGCAGGTTGTTGATTTTGAGGACTTAGAGCAAAAAAAAAAGCAAAAAGGATGAAATTTGGAGTTAAAATGGAGAAGTTAAAAAAAATGTTCAACACCAACGGTGTCGTTTGACAGAGAAGAAGGAATTAATTGATTGGTCTCTGGCGCCGACAGCTCCAGTGTTAGTGCAGGTCCTATTTCTAGAAGATTTGACGATTTTGGAAGAGTTTTTGGATGCAACTATTGGAGAACCAACCAAGGCTCTATCTAGGTCTGAAATTTGATCAGAAACCCCCCCGCCCCTTCGCACCATTTTGAATTCTTCCACTCATTTCAATTTTTCTCTTCACACACCTACATTCCACGCCATTCACACCATTAGTTAGTTATTGTTTTGATAGTTTTGAGTTTTTATAGTGAGTTTAAGTGTGAATTCTTCTCTAAGAAGTATTGGAGAGGAAGCAAAATGAGAGATTACTTCTTCCTACATTTCCTAAAAGAGGCTACAAAGGATTTTATTTGAGAAAGAGTTTCAGATAAGTGTTGTTTGTTTATTATTATTGTATGAACTTTCTTTTATATATGAAATTTGTGTTTTGTTGTATCTTTCTCATGAGGTCTGAGTAGTTTCCTTTATCTTTCTCCCTACTTTGAGATATGGTTAAAAGAAGAGATAATGTGGATGTGCCAATGTTAAAATTTAAAATAAATTGTGATGGTTTTTCAACTCCACTTTTTTTTTACTTTTCTATCTGGCCAATTGAATGGTTAAAATATGTTGTGAAACATATGATACGGGAAATGGAGTATGAGTTCTATAAAAGAGTGAGAATAACATTTAAGTCCATGAAGAAGTATTTTGTTCACGAAATTAAATGCAAATAAATAGGGAAATATACTTTTTTGGGTGTAGAATTGGAAATTTCTGTAGTGATAGACTAAAAATCCTCAATTTGATCTTAGTGTTTAAAAAGTAAAGCAAGCGTTAGCTTTCAGGGGAAGGTAAGTGGGAGCTCTGAAGTGGGAACCAGTATCCTCCTAGCCTAGCCACAGATTTAGAGACTAAACTTAATATTAGCCTATGATTTTCTATAACACTGAATCAGAGTAGAAAATTAAAATTGCTCCTATTTGGTACATAACATATTTAAACCATTTATTTCATCTCATTTCACCAAAAACTCATTGTAGTGGGAAAGTTATTTTTTCATTTTGGAAAACTTCATCGCATAAACATAGTTAAGTAGTTACTAATTTTAAACACTGCTTTTAAATTTTGCTAGTAGTTATCTTAAACATTCAAAAATAGTTTGGTTTCATATTAGTGATAGTAATTTTGTTTGATTTTTGTGAGTTTCCTCGTTAAATTATTATTTCAAATTTAAACCTTCTCCGTGGGATCGATATTTGGGACTTAAAACAAAAGTCTTATATTGCTTGATAAGGATACGTGTACTTGCATAGATACCAACATTAAGTTTTGAACATTATTATTAATAAAATACCACTTCAAGTTTTTGGCATTGTTGTAAAGCGAAGTCAACTTTATAAATTTCACGCAATTATAGTTCAGCAAATCCACATGATGTTTTTAGCACCGTTGCCGGTGAAGGTAATGGTAAATTAAAAAGATTTGGTAAATTAAGAGATTTAGAGATAAAAAGTATATATATACAACATATCAAAAAAATTATAAAATCAAAACTCCAAAATATATATATATATATATATATATATATATATATATATATATATATATAACTATATATTTAAGAGTATTCTTAAGAAAATTTTCCTTCCTTATTATATTTATTTATGCGAAATGTTGGATCTAAAGGTTTAGTACCTTACGATTCAGAATTAGAACGTACTATTAGAAAATTTCAAAAACAACAAAAAGAAATTAAAATTTTTAACAAAATGGTGAATAACTTAGATATCCAAATAAATGAAAATCAATAAAGTCCTTTAAAAAATTATGTTAATCCAACGACAGATGAACTTCACTTAACTATTCAAAATCCTAATAATGCTTCTAATTCATTTAAGCTTAAACCTGTTATTATCCAAATGGTACAAAATAATCAGTTTCGAGGAACACCTACGGAAGATCCTAGGTTACATCTTGCTAGTTTTCTTGAGATTTATGGAACTTTTAAATATAACGGAGTGTCTAATGATGTTGTTAGGCTTACACTTTTTTCCTTTTTCATTAAGGGATAAATTCAAAGTTTGGTTAAATTCATTAGTTCCTAGATCTATCAGAACTTGGGTAGAACTATCACAAAAATTCTTGGCTAAATATTTTCCACCCTCGAAAATCACTAAGCTTAGAAACGATATTACATCTTTTTGTCAGTTTCAAGGGGAATCAATATATAAAGCCTGGGAAAGATTTAAGGATCTCCTTAGAAAATTTTCACACCATGCTTTACCAGATTGGTTAATAATTCAAACTTTTTACAATGGAATAGTAGGATCACTTAGATCTATTATAGATGCTTTTGCAGGTGGATCTTTAATGTCAAAACCTTTTGATGAAACATACTCTTTAATAGAAGAAATGGCTACTAATAATTTTTAAAGGCCCTCTGAATGGGTAAATCTTAAGAGAGAGCTCATATTCATGAATCTGATGCAATGTCTATTTTAGCATCTCAAATTGCTGCTATATCAAAAAATATTGATCAAATTGGAGTGGACTATTCTCAAATTCCACCAGTATTAGAGGAAAATTCACTAGGGCAAATAATTAATACTCAATCATCTTATAAAACTTTGAATGCTAGAAATTATTGAAATAACAATCCTTATTCTAATTATTACTATCCTAGATGGAAAAATCACCCTTTTTTTAGTTGGAATAATTTTAAAAATTCAATGAAAGACTTTTTAGTATTAGATATGGGGGAAGATAAAGAGATTCTTATTATTTTGGGGAGACCATTTCTTGCAATAGGGAGAGCTGTGATAGATATGCAAAAAGGAGAATTAATAATCAGAGTTAATATTCAAGAAGTAAAATTTAATATTGCAAAAGCTATGAAATATCTTGTAATAGAAAGAGACAATGAATGTTTTAAGATGGAAGTCACTGATTATCTAAGTAATGAGCAAATTAAGAAAGAGGTTAAAGAAAAGTTAAAGTAAGAAGAATTTAGTGACAATGAGGATGAAATAGAAGAAGAAAATTTAGATTATATTCAGGACAAATTTGAAACTTTAGATTTGTTGGAAAATGATAATAAAATCTTATTCCTTCAAGTAGTGAACCACATGAACTTGAACTGAAAGTATTATCTGCTAATTTAAATATGTCTTTTTAGGAGATTCATCTATATTGCCTGTTATCGTATCTTCTGTGTTAACTGAAATTTAAGAGCAAAAAATAATAGAAATGTTAAAAAGATATAAAAAGGCTTTTGGATGGACTTTAGCAGACATTAAAGGAATTAGTCCTTCAATTTGTATGCACAAAATTTTATTAGATGAATAATACAAACCTAAATGTGATCCTCAGAGGAGATTAAACCCAATAATGAAAGAAGTTATTAAAAAAAGTAATTTTAAAATGGTTAGATGCTGAAATTTAATATCTTATTTCAGATAGTTCTTGAATGAGCCCAATTCACTGTGTTCGAAAGAAAGGAGGAGTGATCATTCAAGTAAATGAGAAAAATGAATTAATTTAAACAAGATAAGTTACAGGTTGGCAAATTTGTATAGACTATAGAAAATTAAACTTAGCCACCAAGAAAGATCACTTTCCTTTCTAGACCAAATGTTGGATAGATTGGCTGGAAAAAAATATTTTTTCTTTTTAGATGGATATACCAGTTATCATTATATTTTAATTACTCCTGAGGATCAAGAGAAGACAACATTTACATGTCGTTATGGAACATTTACTTTTCGTAGAATGTCTTTTGGACTATGCAATGCACTTACCACATTTTAAAGATGTATGATGTCAATACTTAGCAATTTGATTAAACATGGAATGAAAGTATTTATGGATGATTTGTCTGTGTTCAGGACTTCATTTAAATTATGCTTAAATGATTTAAAAAAATTTCTAAAATTATGTGGAAAAATCAACCTGGTATTAAACTGGGAAAAATGTCAATTTATGGTTGCAAGTGGAATTGTACTTGGGCATAAAATTTCCAAAAATGGCATGGAAGTAGATCTTGCAAAAATTCAAGTTATTAAAAAATTACCACCACTGACTTCAGTCAGAGGGGTAAAAAGTTTTCTAGGACATGCTGGTTTCTACAGGCGTTATATAAAGGATTTTTCAAAAATAACCAACCCATTATGCCAACTTTTAGAGAAAAAGATACAAAATTTGAATTTAATGAGAAATGAATTAAAGCATTTGAATTATTAGAAGAGAAATTAATCACTGCACCTATAATAGTACCACCTGATTAGGAAAAACCATTTAAAATTATGTGTGGTGCAGGTGATTATGCTATTGGAGCTGTTTTAGGACAAAGACACAAAAGAGTTTTTAAAGTAATATATTATGCTAGTAAAACTCCAAATGATGCTCAAATTAACTGCACTACTACTGAAAGAGAGTTACTCACTATTGTTTATGACTTTAATAAATTTAGACCTTACTTAATTGGAACTAAATGTATAGTGCATACAAATCATTCTACTATTAAATACTTGATGCAAAAGAAGGAAGCTAAACCAAGAATAATTAGATGGATACTTCTATTTCAAGAGTTTGATTTTACCATAGTTGATAGAAGGGAAATGAAAGTCAAATAACCGATCATTTGTTTGGACTAGAAAAAGAAGTATTAACTAATTTTGTAACTTAAAATTTAGAGAAATTCCTTGATGATCAATTATAAAGTATTGATGAAATTCATACACTGTGGTATGTCGTTATAGTAAATTATATTGTAAGTGACTACCACCAAATATTAAGATTCAACAATTAAACAAATTTATATACGATTCAAAATTCTATTTTTGGGATGACCCATATTTATATAAACAATGTAAAGATCTAATTATTAGAAGGTGTGTGCCTTATGAAGAAACTCAACAAATAATTGAAATATTTCATGATTCTGATTTTGGAGGATATTTTGAAACAAATAGAACTGCATATAAAATTTTGCAAGCTGGTTTTTATTGGCCTACTTTTTTTAGAGATGTTAATGAGTATATTAAAACATGCGATAGATGGCAGCGAGAGGAAATATTTCTAGAAGAAATTAAATGCCTCTAAATTACACATTGAAAGTTAAAATTTTTATGTTTGGGGATTAAAATTTATGAGACCCTTTATGCTATCATTTTGAAACTTATATGTATTACTTGTTATTGATTATATGTCAAAATGAATTAAAGTTGTTGTTGTACCTAAATGTGGTGCTCGGAGTGTTTTTTAAATTTTAAATAAAAACATTTTTATAAGATATGGAATGCTGAAAGTAATTATTACAGAAAGAGGATCCCATTTTAGAAATAAGAGAATCGATAAATTGATAAAAAAATATGATATTATGCATAGATTATCTATTGCTTATCATTCTCAGACTAGCGGTCTAGCAGAAATATCGAATCATGCAATAAAATGAATTTTAGAAAAAGCTATAAATCCTTATAAATTGGATTGGGCTGCTAAATTAGATACAGCATTTTGGGTATATAGAACTGCTTATAAGTCTCCTATAAGAATGTCCCCATATAAACTTATTTTTGGAAAAACATGTCACTTACCAGTAGAATTGGAGCATAAAGCATTTTGGATTTTTAAAGAATTTAATTTTAATCTAAAAGATGCTGATGAGAAAAAACTATTGCAACTGAATGAACTTGAGGAGATCAGAAATGAAACATATGATAATGCAAAAATCTATAAGGTGAAAATGAAAATATGGCATAATCGAAAGATTATTAATAGGAAGTTTGAACCTAGACAAGAAATTCTATTATTTCATACAAGATTGAGATTATGTTCAGGCAAACTGAAATCTAGATGATTATAACCATTTAAAGTTATTAAAGTCTATCATTTTGGAACACTTGTTATTAAGGATCCTAAAACTGGATAGATATTTAATGTTAATGGCCATCGATTGAAATAACATTATGAACGACACATACCACAATTTTAAAAAAAGTTTTAATGTTAAGTCAACCCAACTAAACAAATGGTATGACGGGCTAATGACGTTAAACCAAGCGCTTTGTGGGAGGCAACCCATATATATATATATATATATATATATATATATATATATATATATATATATATATATATATATATATATATATATATATATATATATATATATATATATATATATATATATATATATATATATATATATATATATATATATATATATATATTGGGTGAAGAAGTTGTTGTTGACTCCTTACATGTTAGAATAATAAGTGAATATATAGTGCAGGTAAGAAACTAGGGACTCTTTTATGGTCCGATACAAGAACCCAAGAACTCCCCAAAAGTCCAAAAGAACATTCACCAAAAAAGGAAAATTACAATGACTCAACAAAAGGAAAAAAGAAGGATAAAAGACAGCTACACCAAAGATACTCATTTGTCCAGATATGCAATTTTGAAGTGGGGGACCTCCAGGATGTCACCTTGCAGCAGATATTGAAGAGCTGAGGGGGGGGGGGTTTATAGCAACATCAGTCTCTTTAGAATGATCCAAGCTAGGCCAGCCAATTTGTAGACTGATTTCCTTCCCTGTAGATGAATGTGAAATGGATTTGTAACTTACTACTAAGATCTCTGATTTTATTTATCCAATATAAGTAGTGCAAAGGAGATCCCTCTTCATCATTTAGAAGTTGAATAACTGCAGCAGAATCAACCTTCAACCAAAGCTTATACCAATTAGCCTTACTAGCAAGGTCTATTGCCCAATACACAATATTAAGTTCTGTCTCAGTGGCATCAGAGGCCATTACTGGGTGTAGAAGTACAATAGACACTTACCCAAGTGATTTCTGTAAATTTCTCCCACTCCAGCTCCATTTTTTGTAAAGCTTCCATCAGTATTGATCTTCACTATGGGATGTTGTGGAGTTTCCCTGTAGACTCTAATTACTTGAATAGGGTCTGGCTTATCAGAAGAGTAGGATTTAGAGACATTAAGGAATTTTTCCCATTTGATCATCTTATGAAGGTAAGCTAGACTGTTTCTTGCAGTTTTGCCAAAATTTGGGATGACATTATCAAACATTATCTTTTTTCTTTCCATCCAAATGAACCAAGCAGTAATGAAAGGAATAGTAGCATATTTTCTCTTATGCCAAATCAGCCAACAATTGACAAACCTATCCCAGTTAAGATCTTTCTCATCAATAATCAATTGATTGAGAAGTTAATTCCATACATGCTGAGCAAAGTTACATTCAAAGAATAAGTGGGTCAAAGATTCCTCATCTTTCTCAGATAACAAACATTTAGAAGGACCCCTCAATCCCTTTAACTTAAGAATGTCATCAGTAGGGATCATCTTATGGAAAATTCTCCAATAGAGAAAAGACATAGAAGGGGATAGGAATTTGTTCCAAATAGTATCTCCCCAGGGTATTTGCTCCCAAATGAAACTTTTGGAGTAGATGGCTTTGGTAAGGCTTTGATGAGAAGTTGTCTGCCACAAAATTTTATCAGCTATGCTTCTATTAAACTTTATACCAGCCACATTGGTAATAGAATGAGGTTGCAAAATATTGGATAGCTTAATTAGTGAGCACTCATCACCATCCCAGCAATCAACCACTTTCAAATCAATATTATAGGCATTGATAATAAGGGATAACCAATCTTTTGGACACCAATTATCAAGCCAAAACTTAATATCGCCTTTACCCAATCCCTAACTGTAAGTGTTTTCAGCAATATGTCTGATTTTCAGCATTTTCACCCAAATTTTAGAATCCCCAGTTTTCCTGAGAACCAGTATGAGATGCTTATATATTAGGAAAAAATAGTATTTTTAAGTCCTACACAATTTTATATATCATAAATTAAGACAAATATTTGTATTGGAAGAAAATTTAAAATCAAATTGAACAAAAAATTTCAGATGCAAATTTGACCTCTGGCGCCGACGGCTCCCGCCTAAAGGACCATGGCACTGACAGTGCCATCGGGAGCGCCGAGAGTGCCCCGAGCATTTTCGACGAACTAAACTATTTTTGCAGACTTTGGTGGGATTGCATGGCTTATAATAACCGCTGAGAGGTGTTTTTAAAGTCCTAAAAATAGCCTTGGACATCTAGAAACTTTCTAATATCAAATTGCATGGCTTACAATTCCAGAAATACTTTAAGGTATTTAGTTTTCAATAGAAGAAAGTGGAGTTTTCAATAGAAGAAAGTTTATCAGCTTTGACACACAGAGATAGTACGACAAAGTCATCATGACGAAGAGACTTATCAAAGAGAGAGGCTTTGTAAATCATGGAGTGAGTAATCCAAGTTCAAAGATCGAGAAAATCATTGTACAGAGGCATTGAGAGGTTCTGTGCTACACTACCACTGTAGTTGTAGTACTCGTAGTAAAGGAGTTTTATGCTAACTTACATGGAGTTACCAAAGGAGTTTTCTTCGTTTCATGTAAGGCTGTATCATTTACTCCGACTCAAATTAATGATTTGTATAGGATAGAAAATGTTTCAATCTATCATTATACAAATTTTATCCCAATGTAAGATATGATGAAAGAGGTATATAATTTTCTGATGGATGAACATGATAATTGGGAAATCAAAGATAAGGGAAACGTAAATTTCTTTGTTTTGCTGCTTAATCTAATTTCAAAACAATGGCATTTTGTTCATATCAGTAAAACTACTACCTACCATGAAGATTAGTAGAGTTACAAAAGAAAGTGTCATTTTAAACTATTGCATTCAAATGGAAA